>LPNX010981967.1:62797-114973 GCA_001517045.1 Pseudotsuga menziesii
CTGCAAGGCACAGGAAATTTTCTATTTGTTTGAATGGGGGCTAAGTCTGTTTTTTAAGCCCTCGACCGAGGTATGAACCTCGACCGAGGTATTTAAATACCTCGGTTGAGGTATTTAAATACCTCGGTTGAGGGTTTTTAAATCCCGCAATACCTCGGTCGAGGGCTTAACAAGCCCTCGGTCGAGATATTAAGACCTCGGTCGAGGGCTTAACAAGACCTCAACCGAGGTGCATTTTTTTCTTTTTGCCGAAATGCTCTTTCCAAAAAGTGTTACCCAGGTCCGTGGAATCACCCTTTCATCTCCCAACTTCTATCTCCAATTGAATATTTTGCAGGTCTGATATACAACAACCTAGCAGTAGGAATCTGTTTCAATTTCTTCTAGAGATATGTAAATGAAATGATTTCTTATCCAGTCTAGGGAATCTTTCTTTGATATTTGATCTCTTTGAACCCAAATTGTGCAATAAACTTGGCCCAATATCCCAATTCATCTTTATCCTTAAGAGTTTCCCATAAAAGTGGATAGTGGACCGTGAGTCAAATCCAGTGAGTACCCAATTCCTTTACATAATATATGTACCTATAAACTTTGTCCAATGCCAATCTAAATGTAGAGAGGGAAAGAGGATACCTTTTCTCCATCTCATTAGTAAGTGATTATTGCCTTTGCTTGATATAGACGATCGTTTCCAACTTGTTATTAGCAATCCAATTTAACACAAGGATATGGATGTACTTTGTCTCCTTGTTATTAGTAATCTTGACACATTCTGAATCAACCATTTAGGAAGGTTTAAATTTCCATGCAAGCTGCAAAATGGGAGTGTTGTTGTTAGTTGGGGATTATAATCATTGTTACTAGTACTATTTTGGCTATAGTGTACATGGATATTGGCTATTGTTAATTGTACAAGGGAACTGGTTGAAGAACTAGGAGCTAAATGTAATCGTTTTATTGAATATAATAAAATGAGAGACTGGTTTCCCTCTTTAAAATTTATTTTTTATTTTTATATGAATGTTGTGTGATGCATAATGTTCAGTTAGCACTATGTATTGCATTTTTATGTTACAATCAGATGTGAATGCCTACATAATGGACATGTTTGTTTACAAAAGATTTGTAAAATTTCAAATAAGTGATATTAAGTCTACAATGTCCTTAATTATCTCTCTATTAGTACCAAAAATTGTTCCCAGACTACAAGAGAATAAGCCAGCACAATCTCAATAATCTCAATAAACTAAAATAGGGTTTTTAGGGTTTTCAAGGATTTTTGGTTGACCAGTTTGAAGACAAGAGGGAATACATTCATAAAACCAAAGTAAAAACTAAATCATGAGCATTGAATAGCTGAGATGCATCACATATAAACCATAATCCAACAGAAAACATAATAGTGAATTTCACCCACAGATGGCAAGCATTCCAAGCATAAAACATTAAACAAGTAATGAATTTACCAGTTGAGTAACTAAAACAAGTTATAAATGAAACTAGAGAATAAACTGAAGGGCATATACACAATATATTCCATAATTTAGTTTTCAAAATAGACATAAGAGTCTCTACTTAACTCATAAACAAGTCTGATGACCTCCCCTTGTCAGCAAAAAATCGAACCATTTGTCTTCTTTGAGACTTACATTTATACTATTCTCCAAAATTGGTTAAGTAACTAAACCCTAACTATTTTTTAGTCTACCCATCGAATAGTTTCATATAAATAATATTTACAAAAATAAAGTAACTTTCAAACCTAACTAATAATTGATTATCTTAAATAACTTTACAAATCCTTAGTTGCTTCAGGTAGTAAGGCAATCCCTTCCAAGGCGTGAGCTTTTCTTCTTGCCTTCAATTGATCTGTCTTCATATCTGCAATCTTCCTTCTTAGCTCTTCATTATGTTTTTGCAGGTCCTCGATGGTGTGCTTCAACTCTGTAAACTGCCTTTCTGTTTTCCTTTTTCTTTTTAGTGCTTCTCTTGAAACTATAATTAACTCCTGATACTGACTGTTTACTTCCTCCAAATCCTCTCTGAGCTTTCTGTTTCCAATGACTAAGCCATCATTAGTTTCCTGCATGTACTCAACCTGATACTTATATTGTTTTATACTTCTTTATAAATTCTCTTCTTCTCAATCAATACATCTGTCCCGTGTTGATGTTTGTAGCCCCTCAGGTATCCATGGGATATTTAATTTTTTATAAATCTCCTCATCCTCTTCCATGAGTTCTAACGAAGTTACAGGAAAATTTGGAAATTCTTCATTTTCATAATTGCATGGAGCTTCCTCTTTAACTGTCTCCTTCTTCTCTGAACAATAAATCTTTGTCTCATTTAGTTATTGTTCCTATATCATTTTCTTTCGAATCTCTAAAAATATATCAGATATCTTGGTATCAGTCATGGCAGATTTTCTTTCTGATTCTTTTGGCCTTTCATCCAATTTATCTTCAGAAGATGAATCCTCTATTACTTTCACTCTTTCTTTGGTCAATTTAGGATTCAACAAATTTTTCATGTTCAGTCTAAGTTTATTCTTAGGTTTGGTTTTAGGTCTCCAAACAGCAGCAATCTCCCCCAAAATCTTGATAGTCCTACCCTAATGAGTAATTGAAGCAAACTCAACAACTTTTATTTTCTCTTTTTGATAGTGCCACCTCATCACAATGGCTATGAAGCTTTTGATCAGCAGAAAACCTAGTTGCATTAGTGACTAGAATTTTATCATCATCATCAAATAGGCATTTCTCATCTTCAGATAAAACTGTGATAGGGGTTTGTTTTTGCACTTCAATACCTTCTTTTTCATCTGGAATTGGCTATTTAGGTACAACATCTTCAACATGCTTGGATTCCTTAATTTCTAACTGTAAATTCTTATTTTCATTGTCATTAAGTTGTTGTTCACATTCAGAATTTTTATTTTCAAGGTTTGAAGCTTCTTCTAGTGTCACCTTCTCTTCATTTTTTACTACTACCTTTTGCTTGAGCTTCTTAATCAAAGTCTACCCTTTATCTGTTTGTATTTTGTGAGACTGTCCCTCTTGATTAGTTTTAAAACCTGACCAAAAAATGAAATACTCCCAAGTCTTTTCCCTACTCTGCAAGATAGTGCTTATGATAAGCTTGATGAGTCAATGATGGAAAATAGACTGCTTTGTATGATCTTGGTGCCCTTTAACTCTGCATGAAATCTTTTACAGACTTTTAAGAAAAAAGAAAGGTAAGTTCATTTTGGACTCATCACCAAGATGCTGAAGAAACCTAAAGTGGTATTTGAAAACAAAAGCATATATACCCTCACAAGTAACATAACTCTGTAATACTTTAATGGGCTTAATCCATTTAGGTTTGAAGTTATGTATTGGAGCACCTTTTCCACAATCTGCAATCACACCAGGAAGAAAATACTTTTGTGCATTGAAGTTGAATGGAACCTTTTTAAACCATAATTCTCCCTCGTTCAAGATCCTTGTTGCCTCATCTATCAATTCCTTAGTTAATTTGAACTGTAAGGTGTCAAAAGACACAATGCCTTTATCTAAGCACTGAGCAAATTTATAAGACACCTCTGCATGGTATCCTTCAATCTTTTTGAAAAATGTTAACCATCCTGCATCTGAAAATAACTGAGCACATTGTGGAAAATTATTCATCCACCCTAGGTCTGAGGGCTCTACCCCATTTTTTTTCCACTTTTCTTCATTTTTACTAAGGTTTAACAGCTCCTGTCGATATGCCACAATCTAGATATCTTCAAATCATGACAGAATAACCTAATATACAGTTCAAGAAACTCCAACAAGCTCTCATTATTAATTTACTGTTTAAATGATGAATACTTTGAAAGTATTTGCTGATAATTCATCATTTAAAATGTATTAGGTGAAAAACTGATATTCTGCCTTCGAATTTTATCATTAATGGCTTCTTCAGAAAATCCCCAAATTTAGAAAACCCTAGCAATGGCACGTGGGCTACCTGTTTAGAAGACTAATATGAGTGCTAGAATGTAGTTATTTCAATGGTTAAGTGTCGAATTGCATGCTCCACCTATCTCTAACCATCTAGACCACTCCAAACAGCTGCTAGTGAAAAGCCCTAATTTCTCGTTCAGTTGAAAAACCTTGAATTCTCATCATGATATTTAGTATTCTTCGTGTCCTTCATATAAGAAACATATTCCCAAAAGGCTTTGTCTCATTCAACTCACTGTCATCATTTTACCTGCTTTGCATGAAATCCCCACGATCTTGCCCTTATGATAATCATCCACATGTTTCAATGATTAAACCATCGAGGACATGTATCAAGTGCATCAAATAATATGATTGACACCTCAGAGATAAGAATCCTGAAGAAATTGGACCGAAAAATGATGATTTTAGCATTTGCGATTTTCTTGTAGCGCTCTAGTGTATCTATTTTGGTCTTGCGCTACAAGAAAGTCCAATCAAATGATTTCACATGATTAAGCCAACAATAAGAGTTAAAAAATGGTTTATGAGTCTAATTTAAGATTAATTCCATTTATAAACCTCATTAATCCATATATGCCTTATAAAACCCCTCAACTATGAAATTAAAGCCAAATTTGTAAAACCAAGCTTAAAAAATAAAAAATCATGAAAATTAAAAGTTTAAAATCAAAATTATGTCTATCAACAAAATTTCTAGAAAATAGAAAAGTAATAGCAAGGTTCAAAAACATAAATAAAAAGCATGAAACAAACGAATAAAAAATCATGGCAAGGTTCAAAAACATAAATAAAAAGCATGAAACAAAGGAAGAAAAAATCATGACCTAACATCTGGCTCCTGCTGCAGGATGAAGTCCTCCCTATGAGGCTTCAAGAACCTCTAAACCAGTGCCTTCTATACTGCCACCTACTAATCTGCAAAATTTCTATTTGGGTTATGGAGTCCTTATTCTGTTTACTCACACTGGTATATACAATGAAAACTAAAATCCACTTCAAAAACTGTAGAAATGCTTGAGGAATCGTGCATTAACTGGACTTGACAATTCCTCACCCTCCAAGGTTTGTAGAACAAAAGTATTGTTTTCCAGAAACTTAGATACTAGGAAAGGGCCAAACCAGAGGTTGTCAAATTTACCATGTTTTCCTTTTTGCTCTTTCCTAGCATCCCATCTTAGAACCATGTCTCCTATTGAAAAAGTACTATCTTTGATCTTCCTGTCAAATCTTTCTTTAATCTTCAATCTGTATAGTTGTGCCTTTTCTTCCACTTTTTCTCTATTCTATTGCAACTCTATCATTGCATAAACCCTTCTTTGCATATCATTTGGTTCTTCCTGACAATCCTGAAAAAACTTCATCATTGGGATACCCAACTGAACAAGAAAAACTGCATCTGTACCATACACTAATTGGAAAGGACAAGTTCCAATTGCTTGCTTAACTGTTATTCTGCCATCCCATAATGCATACTTTAGCATAGAATTCCATGATCTCTTATTATGCTTCAACAATTTTCTAATACTTTGAATGATATTTTTATTTGAGGACTCAGCTAAACCATTACCTTGAGGATAGTAAGGAGTTGAATGTTTCAACAAGATGCCATTCTTTTCACAAAATTCCCCCATTGCCTTAGAATTAAAATCCTTTGCATTATCTTTTAATATTCTCTATGGACACCCAAACATATTGAGAATATTTTCTTCAATAAAATCTATAATCACCTTATTTGTGGCATTCCTTGTGGGGATAACTTCCACCCACTTAGTAAAAAAATATGTTGTAGTCAAAATCCACTTATGTTGTCCTGAGGAAGATGGATTTATCTCTGCTATAAAGTCCAGACCCCATTGCTGAAAAGGGGCACTTATTGCAATTGGTTTTAAAGGTAATGACAACAACTTTTGTTTACCAGCAAATTTCTGACAAGGGATACATGCTCTTACCTATTGATATACATCTGAAAATAAAGAGGGCCAATAGTATCCATCTCTTAAAATTTTGTATGCTGTTGCCTTCTAGTACTTATGACCTCAACAAGCACCTTCATGAGATTCAGAAATGACTCCTTCAATTTCAGGTTTATCTAAGCATCTAAGTAGAATATCCTCTGGATCTTTCCAAAATAGTTGTTGTTCTACCAAACAGTACTTAGTAGTTTTTAACTTCAAATATCTAGCAGATTGTTTATCTAAGTGTTCCGGACATTGCAGATACAATAGAAAATATACAATGTATGCATACCACATGGATACTGAATAGAAATCCATAATATTTTCTTTCTCCAGCCCTTCTTGATTTTCTTCTTGTGCTGGCTACTCTGCCATCAAATGCAATCCTAAATCTTGGCAATTTGATTCAGCTAACAGCTTAGCTAAACCTTGTCCCTTTACTAGCTTGGTAGGTCTGATATCCACATCATACTGCATGATTTTAGCAATCCACTTTCCTCTTTTTCCCTCACTGTCAGGTTGAGTCAAAACATCTTTTATAATAGCATTAGGCACATATGCAATAAATTTGGAATGCAAAACATAGATTCTAAAAAATTTCATATCTCTTACCAAAGAGTAAGCCTGTTTTTCTAAGATGTTGTATTTTAATTCAAAATCTCTGAGAGTTTTGCTAAAGAATGCAATAGGGTGTTCAAGACCATCCTTATTCTTCTGTAACAAAACAACAACCAATGTATCTTCAGATGCAAAAGAAAAGGTTAGAAATTCCTTTGTAAAATCTGGACTTACTAATACTGGAGCTTCAGTAAGAGCCATCTTAATTTTCTCGAATGAGTTCTTTGCTTCTGTAGTCCACTTGACTTCTTGATCCTTCTTTAGCATGGCTGTAATCTGTTTGATAGTCTCAACAAAGATTGGTATAAACCAACGCAGAAAGTTGATTTTACCAATGAAAGATTGGACATCCTTTTTACTCCTTGGCATACTTATGTTCAGTATTGCTTTCACCCTTTCTGGATCAATCTTTATACCATCAGCTGAAACTAAATGACCCAATAGTTTACCTTCCTGTACAACAAAGTGTGACTTTTTTGGATTCAAAGATAAACCATATTTTCTGCATTTTAGAAAAGTTTGTTTCAAATGTTTTAGATGTTCATCATCTAATTGAGAAAAGACGGTAATATCATCTAATTAAATCACTACAAACTTGTCTCTTTCCCCAACAAAGGCTATATCCATAGCTCTTTGAAAAGTTGCTCCAACATTCATTAAATCAAAAAGCATTTTATCATACATGAAATTTCCCTAGGGAGTAGTAAAAGATGTTTTTTATTTATCATTGGGATGCATAGCAATTTGATTATATCCTGAAAATCCATCAACCATAGAAATCCTTTCTGCCCCAACTACCTTCTGCAATATTTGTTCTATTTTAGGAAGAGGATAATTATCCTTCAATGAAGACCTATTTAGATTTCTAAAGTCAACACATCGTCTGATTTCTCCATTTTTATTCCCAACAAGAACTAAATTAGCAACCCATGAAGAATACCTAAGAGGAACAATGATCTTGGAATCTAATAACTTCTTCACTTCTTTTTCAATAACTGGAAACAAATATGGATTTATCCTCAATTTCTGTCGAATAGGTTTAAAATTCGGTTTTAAAGGTACTTTATGTTGTATAATCACAGTATAATATGTTCTCAATTCTTCATAAGACCATGCAAATACATCAACATGCTCCTTTAACAACTTAATGTACCGGTTTCTCTATTCTGGTGTGAGTGCTTTTGAAATCTTTAGCATTCTGGGATGTTCTACAATACCAATATTATAATCCATCACATTCTCTTCTGAAGACTATACAACAGGTTTTAAAGGTGTATCATCTTTTGAAAATATCCTTTCTAAAGGCACCAAACCTTTTGGGATGAAATTACCTTTTAGTTCAATAATCTTGTGGCCAGCAATTTCATTTTCAGCAATCTCTTCAACATCTTCATCCTCATCATCTTCCTCTTGATCAATCAGGGAATTAGAAAAATAATTTGTAAGCTCCAAAAATATTTTTATTTCAATGCCATCTTCAAAAAATTTCCAGTTTAAATTATTAGGCACAGAAGGTCTGTACCTAACCTCAATAGGATACTTCAGTTGTGTGGTTTTGGGAATTCTAAAATGTGTAGCTGCTAACGTGAATGAATCAGCAGTCTGATTATGGTCCCTAGGAATATAGGTAATGTTAAAGGCTACAAAATAATTTTCAATCATATCCCATACCTCATTTCGGTAGACTTTCAAAAAATATTGTTTCACTTGATAGTTGTTCCTCACCTGCTGAACAACCAACTCGGAGTCGCCATATACAAAAATTTGTTGAATGCCTAAATATTTAGCAGCCTTCAAACCTAACAGCAAAGCTTCATATTGAGCAATGTTATTAGTGGTAATAAATTCTAATTTGTATGTCATCTTTATTGTTTCACCACCAGGAGATATTAAAAGAACCCTTGCTCCAACACGTTACTTACAAGATGATCCATCAAAGTATAATTGCCAAATTTCATCTTCTTGTTCCCTAGTGCATTTAACTGGTTGTTCCTTTTCAACCTGTAACAAACTAGAAGTATTATCATCTACACTAAAATGTAACATACAAGTACCCAGGTCCTTATCAACAACATACAGGGGATGGTTTGTAGGGTTCTTGTCATCTGTCACAATATAAGCAAATTGAAGTTCTCTGTACAACCTTTTGTTTTCTCCTCCAAACATAGGAATAGTAGCATATGTTAAATCCATTTGTAAAGTTCCGCCAACATTCTTTGCCCAGAATCTAGAAAGAAGTAATCCAAATTTAGGTGTAATGTTTGCTACTACGACATCCATAATCACAATCTTCATTGGTAACTGAGCCAAATTGACAACCATATCTTTCATCACTCCCAAACATTTTATAGCTCGTGAATCAAAAGCATACAAATCATGAGAGGGTTTTTCTATACTCAAACCTAGAGCTTCCATGACATCCTTTGGCATTAGGTTATGTGATGCTCCTGAATCCAAAAGACAGTTATGTATCATTTGCTCATGAATAGTGAGTGTGATGTAGAATGGGGGTGATACACCTACTTCATTCTCAGTCTTTTCAGCCAAAGCTAACCCAATAAAGATTTTAGGATTTTCTTCTTGTAGATTCACTGTATCAGAAAGAGGCTTACTGTTTGCTGAAGAAATCATTTTAATAACTGAATCTTTGTAAGATGGATTCTTCATTAACTCAGTAAAAGGCATAGGAATCTTTATTTTGCCTACTTCATTTTCTAAATTAAAATTCTGCACATATTTATTTACCTCTTCAACTTCCATATTCTTCTTTTGTTTATCCTGAATTTGTTTTTTCTCTAACACAGGATCAGATTGCTGTTTAGTAGGTACAACTACCTTTTTCTTTGGATTTTGAACTACTTGTTTTGGACCTGACCTCAAATTCAAAGTTTTATTTGGCTCAATCTGATTTACATCAACAGTTATAGCAGTCATTTCAAGATTTAAATCATTTTCTGTGTCAATCATATAAGCATCATAGTATTCTGAATTTAAAAAATCTTCTTCAGTGACAAAACCCTCAATTAACTGCTCTCCAAAATAATTCATATCCTGTTCTGTATCCTCAAATAACACATCTTCTTCAATTCCTTCTTCATCAACAACATTATTCTGAAGAGGAGGTGGTACTCTTTGATCCTCAGTTTCTCTCCTTTCTTGCTGTATATCATTTTTTCTTCTTTCTCTAGGTATGAAACGAGGTGCAAACTGTCTTCTAAATTGGTTTTGATTGTTAGGGTTTCTCTCACCCTCTTGAACAGGTTTGTTTGAATTCTTTTCTAGTTCCAACTTTTTTAATTTTGCAGTCAGGATCTTAACTAACTTGGCCATCTCATCAATTTTAACTTCTACAGAGTGGGATGTTGAAACCCCTGGATCTGCTTCCTTCTTACCTTTCCTGTCATATATCTACTGGGATGTTTCCTTCTTCAATCTATTGGAAGCCAATATATTAGACTCCACCTCTAATGCTGCATCCTGCATGTTTAGTAAAGAAACAAGTTTTCTTTCTCTTAGAAGTAAGGAAAATTCATGGTCAAAAGCATTTTCATATGTGAGTTTTGCAGATGTTTGTGAAGGTTTTATCTTTGTAGGAATTCTGCCATAGATTTTATTAAATCTCTTCGAAAAATCAGCGATGGTTTCATCCTTATTTCTCCTAAGGGCTCCAAACTCAGTTATATAATAGGTATGATCTTCGGTGTCACCCCATTGTCTCATGGAGAGGTTCTGAAGCTCTTCTATGATAGTGATATAATTTGCAGGCAACTCCCTAAACCATTTTCTGACATCTCCATCAAGGATTTGAATAAACATCCTCATCCATACATCCTTAGCTTCAATATTCTGGTTATCAGCTTAACTGAGAAAGGCTTCCCACTGCTCCTCAGTTGTATTTTCACCTTGTCCATTAAACCTGGGAAAATATTTTTGATAATCACCTACAGGAAGTGCATTCAAAGGCTAAGGAGAAACTAAAGGTGCACACCTAGATGCAACCATTCAGTCCATCATATCTCTTGGCTGATTTTGGGCTGCCATTGTTAGGTTGACTGCCTTTGGTGATTGAAATATTTGACTGGAACCTAGCTGAAATGGGGTTTTACCAACTTTTAGATGAAATAGAGGAATTTTACCAGGAGATACCTACTTTACTTTCTTGAAGGATTGAGGATCAGTGAAAACTTGAAAATTACTAACAGTAATTATAGGCTTCAACCAAGGTGAAGTTTCTTCTTCTGAAATATCTAACTGATTAAGGTTACATAGGGCTGGTGATGATTGAGACCTTCTAATTCTTCTAGTTATTTGAAGTATCTGTTCTGGGTATGAAACACCCAACTGCAAAGGTGAACTAGGTGTGTTTCTCGTTCCAAATCCCTATTAGGCTACAATGTCCTTAATTATCTCTCTGTTAGTGCCGGAAATTGTTCCGAGACTACAAGAGAACAAGCCAACACAATCTCAATAGTCTCAATAAACTAAAATAGGGTTTTTAGGGTTTTCAAGGTTTTTTGGTTGAGCAGTTTGAAGACAAGAGGGCATACATTCATAAAACCAAAGTAAACACTAAATCATTAGCATTGAATAGCTCAGATGCATAACATATAAACCATAATCCAACAGAAAACACAATACTAAATTTCACCCACAGATGGAAAGCATTCCAAGCATAAAAACATTAAACAGGTAATGAATTTACCAGTTGAGTAACTAAAACAAGCTATAAATGAAACCAAAGAATAAACTGAAGGGAATATAGACAATATATTTCATAATTCAGTTTTCAAAATACACATAAGAGTCTTTACTTAGCTCATAAACAAGTCTGATGACCTCCCCTTGTCAGCAAAAAATCGAACCATTTGTCTTCTTTGATACTTACATTTATACTATTCTCCAAAATTGGTTAAGTAACTAAACCCTAACTATTTTTTAGTCTACCCATCGAATAGTTTCATCTAAATAATACTTACAAAAATAAAGTAACTTTCAAACCTAACTAATAATTGATTATCTTAACTAACTTTATAGATCCTTAGTTGCTTCAGCTAGTAAGGAAATCCCTTCCAAGGCTTGAGCTTTTCTTCTTGCCTTTAATTGATCTGTCTCCATATCTGCAATCTTCCTTGTTAGCTCTTCATTATGCTATTGCAGGTCCTCGATTGTTTGCTTCAACTCTAAAACTGTCTTTCTGTTTGCCCTTTTCTTTTTAGTGCTTCTCTTGAAACTGTAATTAACTCTTGATACTTACTGTTTACTTCCTCCAAATCCTCTCTGAGCTTTCTGTTTGCAATGCCTATGCCATCATTAGTTTCTTACATGTACTCAACCTGATACTTATATTGTTTTATACTTCTTTGTAAATTCTCTTGTTTTGAATCAATACACCTGTCTCCTATTGATGTTTGCAGCCCCTCAGGTATCCATGGGATCTTTAATTTTTTATAAATCTCCTCATCCTCTTCCATGAGTTCTGAAAAAGTTATAGGAAACTTTGGAAATTCTTCATTTTCAGCATTGCATGGAGCTTCCTCTTCAAGTGTCTCCTTCTTCTTTGAGCAAGAAATCTTTGTCTCATTTAGTTGTTGTTCTTGTATCCTTTGCTTTCGAATCTCTAAAAATATATCAAATATCTTGGTATCAGTCATGGAAGATTTTCTTTTTTGATTCTTTTGGCTTTTCATCTAATTTATCTTCAGAATATGAATCCTTTATTATTGTCACTCTTTATTTGGTCAATTTAGGATTCAAAAACTTGTTCTTGTTCAGTCTAAGTTTATTCTTAGGTCTAGTTTTAGGTCTCCAAATAGCAGCAATCTCCCCCAAGATCTTGATAGTCTTACCCTGATGAGTAATTGAAGTAAACTCATCAACTTTTATTTTCTTTCTTTTTGATAGTGCTACCTCATGACAATGGCTATGAAGCTTTTTATCAGCATAAACCCTAGTTGCATTAGTGACTGTAATTTTATCATCATCATCAAATAGGCGTTTCTCATCTTCTGATAAAACTATCATAGGGGTTTGTTTTTGCACTTCAATACCTTATTTTTCATCTAGAATTGTCTCTGTAGGTACAACATCTTCAACAGAATCGGCTTCCTTAATTTCTGACTATAATTTCTTATTTTCATTGTCATTAAGTTGTTGTTCACATTTAGAATTTTTATTTTTAAGGTTTGAAGCTTCTTCTAGTGTCACCTTCTCTTCATTTTTTAATGTTACCTTTTTCTTGAGCTTCTTAATCAAAGTGTGCCCTTTATCTACTTGTCTTTTGTGAGACTGCCCCTCTTGATCAGTTTTAAAACCTGACCAAAAAATGAAATACTCCTAAGTCTTTCCCCTACTCTGCAAGACAGTGCTTATGATAAGCTTGATGAGTCCATGATGGAAAATAGACTGCTTTGTATGATCTTGGTGCTCTTTAACTTTGGATGACAGCTTTTGCAGACTTTTCAGAAAAAAGAAAGCTAAGTTAATTTTTGACTCATCACTAAGATGCTGAAGAAACCTAAAGTGGTATTTGAAAAAAAAGCATATCTACCCTCACAAGTAACATAACTCTGTAAGACTTTAATGGGCTCAATCCATTCAGGTTTGAAGTGATGGATTGGAACACATTTTCCCCAATCTACAATCACACCAAGAAGCATATACTTTTATTCGTTGAAGGTGAATGGAACCTTTTAAAACCATAATTCTCCCTCGTTCAAGATCCCTGTTGCCTCAGCTATCAATTCCTTAGTTAATTTGAACTGTAAGGTGTCAAAAGACACAATGTCTTTATCTAAGCACTGTGGAAATTTATAAGACACCTCTGCATGGTATCCTTCAATCTTTTTGAAAAATGTTAACCATCGTGCATCTAAAAAATAACTGAGTACATTGTGGAAAATTATTCATCCACCCTAGGTCTGAGGGCTTTTCCCTGTTTGTTTTTCCACTTTTCTTCATTTTTACTAAGGTTTAACAACTCCTATCAATATGCCACAATCTAAATATATTTTAATCACGACAAACTGACCTAACATATAGTTCAGGAAACTCCAACAAGATCTCCTTATGAATTTATTGTTTAAATGATGAATACATTGAAAGTAGTTGCTAATAATTCATCATTTCAAATGTATTAGGTGAAAAACTCATATTCTGCCTTCGAATTTTATCATTAATGATTTCTTCAGAAAAGCCTCAAATTTAGAAAACCCTAGCAATGGCACGTGGGCTACCTATTTAGAAGACCAATACAAGCACTGGAATGTAGTTATTTCAATAGTTGAGTGTCGAATTGCATGCTCCACCTATCTCTAACCATCTAGACCTCTCCAAATAGCCGCTACTAAAAAGCCCTAATTTCTCATTCAATTGAAAAATCCCAAATTCTCAGCACTATCTTCTCATCACAATCTTCAGTATTCTTCATGTCCTTCAGATAAGAAACATATTCCCAAAAATATTTGTCTTATTCAACTCACTATCATCATTTTACCTGCTTTGCATGAAATTGCCACGATCTTGCCCTTATGATAATCATCCACCTATTTCAATGATTAAACCATGCAGGACACATATCAACTACATCAAATAATATGATTGACACCTTAGAGATAAGAATCTTGAAGAAATTGGACCAAAAAATGATGATTTAGCATTCGTGATTTTCTTGTAGCGCTCTAGTGTATCTATTTTGGTCTTGCACTACACGAAAGTCCAATCAAATGATTTCACATGATTAAGCCAATAATAAGAGTTAAAACTTGGTTTATGGGTATAATTTAACCTTAATGCTATTTATAAACCTCATTAATCCATATATGCCTTATAAAACCCCTCAACTATGAAATTCAAGCAAAATTTGTAAAAACAATCTTAAAAATTCAAAAATCATGAAAATTAAAAGTTTAAAATCAAAATTATCTCTATCAAGAAAATTTCTAGAAAACAAAAAAGTAATAGCAAGGTTCAAAAACATAAATAAAAGACATGAAACAAAGGAAGACAAAATCATAGCAAGGTTCAAATACATAAATAAAAGGCATGAAACAAAGGAAGACAAAATCATGACCTAACACTCTCCATCATATCACATAGGTATAAGAAGTGATTTGGGTGAGACATTCCCCCCCTCCATGATAACTAAAAACGTTAGTGCAATATAATACAATGGTACCATTTATTTTCCTCTATGTGAGAACCTTAGTATTAATGTTTGCACCAACAAACAATTTTCTTGTCACGGCCGATTCTTAAACATGGATGTGCTAATTGAATAGAAACCTTGGTTGCAAAGTGTCAAATATAGGATTAGCGGGAAAATAGATTTGAATATTTCATCCTACAAGAATCCAGTTGTAGGGTTGGAATACCATAAAGATTAAGGAGTATGTCTTGTGTAGACGACATTTATTAGGACAATAAAAGTCTCTTGGTTTAAGTTTTCACTAATCCTATTTAAGATTCTTAAGAGGATTGCAAAAACTCCATAATATCAATATTGGAGGAAGAAAACTATTTGCTACATTGTTGCAGACCTAGTTAATTTGAACCATTTGGATCATTGACTGAATCAAGCTCTTGAATTCTGGGTTTAGAACACAATTAATATGTACATTGTATAATTTGTAGTAGATAATAGCCAATCATTTTCAAAGGAAGAATAAAACATCAAGAAAGGGTTGCAGAGGAGGATTATTAGAGAGATCCCAATTTGGATTAAGGTTTATATGGTGGAAGTAGGATTTCTTCCATTCACTACAACCCACATGGATGAGTAAATCCTTACAACCTGAGGGAATAGTAAAGGATAGGTGATAGTAAATATTTACATCCTATGAGTATTATCACATAGGTGATAATTTTAGTAGTGTGCAAGTTGGATCAGTGGTGGGAGGAGTTAGTAGTATCTTGGGAGGGCCACCACAGTATACAACTAGCTTGGGGATGTCATGACAATCCATGACGAGTCCTATATGGCTCACACAGTCATGACCCAGCCCTTAGAGGGATTACAGAAATTCCAAGGTTCTAGATGGTATAGATAGTGATAGCCCTTCCTAGGAGGATCATACACAGTCATGTCCCAGCTACAAAAAGGTCACAAACTAGGGATAGAAATCCCCCAAAAATGTAAATACCTTAAAATATTCCCTAAAAATCCATAGAACATACCTTCCACCAAAAGTCCAAGGGATTCCTTTTCTTACCCTTAGCACTCGTTCTATGGACCTAAAACAACCTTTCCTTCTCACATTGGCCCTCGGCCCTCTTTGGTTCCAAGTTGTGACAACTTTATTCTAGTAATATACAGTTTGAAAATTCATTTTGGAGACTATCTCTAAACACTACCCTAATCCTCCACCTACACACATAGCAATCAAACAGTTGATTGAGGTTAAAATCAGTGATAAATAGCATATTTTGGATGCACACTTCCTAAGGAACTTCCTACATTACATATCAGAACTCATATGCAAACACATGATGTTCTCTTTCGTTTATTGACATGAATGGACAGTATTACAAGTGGCTGGTGATTGTATAATGAAATTATCAAGGATAACATCCTATGTGTTTGGGCTCATTTTATTAATTTTTGTTTTGTTGGTAGTTGGATGGAAACCTACAAAAGAATAACAGATCCTCATTTTCAATGTGTTTCTTTCATTGTGGAGAAATGTCCTAGGCCATGGGGTTGAATGTTGGAGATATATTTGCAGATTTGGATCTAGAATTTGGGACATTCAAGGCTATCGTTTTGCATTATAAGGTTTTTGTCATGTACCATTCTTTCCTTTTCCTAGCTAAAAAATACTTCTCCTAATAAAGTGTTTATTAGCCATCATAGGAGGGATGTGAAGAGTGATTTGTTTGTCCTCTTAAGACTTGATAATATTAGGTCTGATTTGTGCAATGTATGGACTAGTTATTAAATGGAATATTGTCTCTTTATTGGATATATTCAACTTTAATGTTATAATTTGAGGCACATATATAATGGAATTTTTGTAGTATGTTTTTGAGATTTGTACATTGGATGTAACTGTAAATTGCATATCTGTTATGGCTAAGCCTTAAAAATATTGTAGAAAAATATTGACATTCCTAATCAGGGATTTTGGCTCAAGTGAAAGATACATTTTTTATAATCCTATGAATGACGAGTTCAACAATCAGCACCATTAACATCGAGTTACACAGAGGGCTTGGTTATTTTGATTCAATGCCATTCTGATATTCTCATACATGATAGAATCCAAGAAAAAAGCTACAATCGTGCCAATCCTGCATTTATAAAAAGTGTTTTCTACTGAATTCCTACTCTCCATGTGATGTTTGATGAGGTTGGAACCACCATCAAAACCCTAGGTCCTTCTTAGACGGACTCAATCCCTAGAACTTCAATTATCCTCTAGCTTTTGTCTTTCAGAAACCCCAACTCTTCAAGTATTTTCTAGGTTTTGTCTTTCACAAACCCTAGCACCTTCCTTCCTTACATAAATACAAGTATAAAGAATCCAGGAAACATTTTCTTCAAGCTACAATTCATCCAATCAACTCTCACATGATTTTTGCATGAATAGTAGAAATAAAGACACTCTCGTGAGGGTTCAAGTCCCAACATATTACAGATTTGAAATTTACTTATTAACAACATAATTGTTACAACCACAAATATGCCCTCTTAGCTTCTATAAACTTGTCAAATCACTCAACAAAATTAGCTAACTATTTATGATAAATCAGTATACCAAACAGCCCTAGAAACTACTCACTCACCATGAGAATATACTTTGAAAACTATCTCTTCAAATACACTGACTGGAAAATAATTTACACTTGGAATATACAAAAAAATGAAGTTATAAGTACATACCAACAACTTATCACAATTTGCTACAAAATCGTCCTTCAAGCCTATGCACAAGCTAAGAGTATCCAATGCATCCAAACCCTAGCAGCTAGGGTGTCTACCATCAATAGAAAACACTAATGAGAAATACAAAGGGCTAACAATGTATCCAACCAAGCTATATAGCCACACCAAAAGCCATAAAACAAGTTAGCACCAATACCAACAAGTCCATTCTTGATCTTTCACCAAGCTTGCATCACACAAACTCTCCAATAAAAGTGCTCCAAGACTTTTCTAGGGTTTCTTTGCCACAAACCATAGATCCTTCTCACATGGACTCAAACCCTAGCACTTCAAGTATCCTCTCGGTTTTAGCTTTCACAAACACCAACCCTTCAAGTATCTTCTAGTTTTTTTATTTCACAAACCTTAGCACCTTCCTTCCTTGCATAAAGACAAGCATACATATTCAAGCCTAAGTTTTTCTTCAAGATACAATTGATCCAATCAACCCTCACTTGATTCTACATGAATAATAAAACTAAATACTCTCTCCTCCCTTCATATATAATAAGTGAGGGAGGCGAACAATGGTAAAGTGGACTAAATACACAAGCAACCTAATCTATTGTCAAGATATGGTGTCTTCTTGACATGTTCTCTATCCAAGGTGGACTCATGTTGAGACAAGGCTCCTCAGTGGGTGTGCTATCCAACCATGGGTTGTATTTACATAATCCTTTTTGTAAGACCACCCATATACGGATTGCAAAACTATGGATTGGTGTGACCTTTCCTTTCCATCTTATTAATTGGATAGGAATTATTTGAGTATAACAATGTTTTGTCGTTGATTTTCCGAGCCATCTTCACCATCTCAATTTTTTTAAATTTAATCTAGTTTTTCATAGAGATATTTGTTTTTCCATTATGGAAATGTTGTTGAACAACAAGATAAATAAATTAGTCATTTCTAGCAATGTAAATTAAGGTAGTTTCATTTTTATGTCATTGCAAAATAATTCCAGCTAAGAAACCCTATATTTTTAGATGCATGTGTGGGTAAAGGATCATCTCTTGAGCCATTTTTTAGGTTGGAAATGAGAAAGTACAACAAATTTTTGTCACTAATTTTTCCAGCCATCTTCATCATCTCAAATTTTGGAAATTTCATCTAGTTTTTCACACAAATATTTGTTTTTTCATTATGGAAATGTTGTTGAACAACAATATAAACAAATCAATCATTTCCAGCAATGAAACTTGAGGCAGTTTCTATTGGATGTCATTGCGAAATAATTCCAGCTGAGAAACCCTATATTTTTAGATGCATATGTTGGTAAAGGATCAACTCTTGAGCCATTTTTTAGGATGGAAATGAGATATTACAACAAATTTATGTCGATGGTTTTCCTAGCCATCGTCACCATCTCAATATTTGGAAATTCCATCTAGTTTTGCACAAAGATATTTGTTTTTGCATTATGGAAATGATGTTGAACCACAAGATAAACAAATCATTCATTTCTAGCAATGTAACTTGAGGCAGTTTCATTTTGATGTCATTGCAAAATAATTCCAACCAAGAAACCCTATATTGTTAGATGCATGTGTGGGTAAAGTATTAGCTCTTGAGACATTTTTTAGGATGGAAATGAGATAGTACAACAAAGTTTTGTCGCTTATTTTCCCAACCATATTCACCATCTCAAATTTTTGAAATTTCATCTAGTTTTGCACATAGATATTTGTTTTTACATTATGGAAATGTTGTTGAACACCAAGATAAACAAATCAGTAATTTCCAGCAATGTAACTTGAGGAAAAATTCCATTTACTTGTTTAAAATTTTTACTTCATGTCAAGTTGATAATATTGTGATAATGGAGGAGCCTACATCTCTCTCTTGAAGATATTGTCAATAATGTTTCATGTTGTCACCCTCGTGTTGATTATGCTTAAATTTTATACAATCCCTATCCAATCTTGGATGGAAGAGGTTTGTGGGAATACTTGTTATGAATGTTAAAGGTCTGATGATATTGTACATGCTCATGATCTCATGATGAAGATTGCAACATGTTTGATTATGATGATTATTTGTAATTTACAATAATGATTTATAAGCACACATCAAGGAGAACACCTATGATGATGAGGATTTCTCTACATTATGTCCTTGTTGCACAAAATAAAAAATACACGTATGCCTGTCAAATTCATAAGACCTAGATTAAACATAAGACCCACTTCCCAAAATCAAATCAACAAGGGGTATGAATTTCTTTCAATGCTTGAGCACCAATGTTTATATTTTCATTTCAATATTTCCTAGTGAAGATCAATATATTTAACAAAGCCCCCATATGTACCATCAATTTCATGATAATGTGGTCAACCCCTCAAAATCCCTGTATACTCCAGTAGAGAAGATAATGGATCCTGAATTATGTTTGCACTGGACAAACACATCCCATATATTCTAGAGCCATTGTTCCTAAACCCTTCAGTGCTCGTACTGTAAATTTCCATTTAAATCAGGACCTCGAATTGGGGTTTATTTGTAAAAATCATGGGACCTTGAGTTAGGGTTTGGTAGATACAATGTCTAAATATAAAAGGCCTCCTTGGGCATCCCATCATGGGTCTCACTTGTACAAGTTGTAGATCAACATAAAACCTTAGTTTCCTTTTAAACAAGTGTTCAATCTTGAAGATCCACATCTACCATATGAAGGATTTGGTCAATAGTATTAAGTACCCTTATTTGAAAATTGTTCTTCAATTATTGAAAATGATCATGCTTGATGACAAAAATAGGTATAGTCCAAAGAGTAACATATGCAACGTGTGCATTGAGTTATTTGGCTAATTGGATCCATGGGTAAACAATAAAACTAGGAAACGTAAATCCATGGATAAATATATGATCTTCGTAGATTCTTGTGTAAATATCAAGAAAATAGTTAATGACAAAATGAATAGATAAGGATTGAGTTATTTGGTTCATTGGATACTGTAATGTCCCTTCCTCATACCCTAGATAATTTTTGTAATTTTCGATTGTGTATTGTACTTGTTTTGGTGAGGAGCTCAAGGCCAAGGCCCCACCAAAAGCAAGACCTCGCAGCCTATATAAAATTTAATATCTAAGTAGAAAAATTGGGAGACATAAGACAGTGGCAATCTAAACCCCCATTTGGGGTGAAAACCAAACGGTTAAAGAACCATGATTGACACTATATATTACGTCTCGTTTGGATCATCGTGGGGTGACAAATAAAGTTCCGCCCTATAAGAGAGTCCTGTTAAGACACTATAGTTTTAGGAAGTTGAAATCGTCCTCCTTATTTTTAAAACTTAACCGACATAAAATAAGTTAAGAGTAAGGTTGAAAAGTTTTAAAGAAAGGGGGGGAGTTAATTATCAAGGGCTATAGGTCGCAGCCTCTTTAAAAAAAAGTATTATCACCATCAGCCTACCCCCGTCCCGTTGGATAGGGTGATACACCATCTACCTAAAATGATAACTTTGAGACTTATATTATGCATATGATTAACATACATGGATTCAATTATATTCAATTATATGTACATACTTATTAAAAAGGGGTGATGGAAAAAGGCTACATAGGTAGGTATGTTAAATGCAATTGCACGTACTTGTGCAATTATTACACATTCCATGAATGGTGCTGATATATATATATAGCTAGGGTTATGGTTGACCCGACCAAGAAATATCTTTTTAGAAGAGAAATAAAGAAAACACATGCCTACCATTAATTAATTAAGGAACGACGAAATTTAAGGAGGCCTGCCTGGGCAAAGATTGTGGCAGATTTTCTTCCTTGATTCATGGAATATTAGGCACACCTTGGGGAAAAGACGGTTGTCTTGTGGGTTATTTAGTACATTTGGAGGAAGGATCGAGGGTGAGTTTCCTCTAACTTAAGAAAAAATGTGTCACAGCGAACCACGCACTCCTCCATCTCCGATTTTGATTTAGGTCTTTTTTTTGAGATCATGACCTCTGCATTTTTGGCAAAGAAGAAATCAACCCCTGCAGAGATTTGAAGGGTTCTCTGTGCATCTACAGAGAGGTGGATACCTCTATGTTCTTCCGAGAGGGTGACCGTTCTCTGTGATCTCTGTATTTTTTTTGCAAAAAGGTATGTTTAGTTCTTTGGGGCAACATATCATTCACAACGCATGTGCTTTGTTGGCCCATAGTTATTTTTACCTTGCATTATGCTATTTTAAAAGGTATGGATCAGTTTTCCTTCTTAAGCCATGCTATTTTCTTTAAAATGTCAAGAAGGTAGGCGTACAAACATGAAATAAAAAGTAATGTTGTAAAGGCATAGTTTTCTGTAGCTCTGGTTTGAGATTCTTATGAGATCATACTTAGTAGCATGCAGCAGACAAGTTTGACAATGCCAATTAGTGTTTCTTGTCTTTAAAAAGATAAAAGAACCATCGTGAGATCGCATAGATGTTAGATGGTATTTCCGTTCTATCCCTATGTGTTGTTCTACATTGGTGAAGGTGAACCAGGATGTCTATCCTGCATCCTATACCCTGCACTTTTCCCCCGTGTCTACTAAGTATAAAATTTCTAATATAGACTTTGAACTAATGCGATTCCCTATGTATGGTTTGAAACAGATATAGAATACCCAGACTGTAAGCTACCCTCTGCGTGTGGCATGGTATAACTAAAATGTCTAATTGAGTGATCCGGTTTCATGCTAGGTGACCTCCAACGAATTGTTGTGAAGTGTTCACGGGTCGAATGGAGAGATCCACGCTGTATATTACCCCACTGTTTGTAATGCTGAAGGGAACATTCGACATTTTACCCTCTGCGTACTGGTTGTGAAACCGAACTCCCACTCTATGTACATTACCGCTGAATGGTGATTGTATTGCTGAGGGAGGAATATTTAACCAAATAATCTATCATCGTCATTGTGCACTGTATTTTTCCTATGTGTTCAATGGATAACCAATTGCCAATTCAGAAAATTCAACTCATGCGATCCACCGTTCAACATTTTGGAATTTGCTATGGGTCGAATGAGTAAGAGTTTCCCCTCTGTGACATAAGTTAACTACATCTGAATGATTGTAAGAAGTGCGGTGCATTGTGTGAGTATACTAAGTACACCTGAATATTTGTAAGCAGTTGATGCATGTTGTGAGTAGATTAAATACATCTGAATGTTTGTAAGATGAATCCGATACATCTGAAGGATTTTTGTTGAAAGAAATTACTGCCTGTCATCTAAATTTTCTGGGTTTGAACCACACAGTTGATCCAGCGAATTATTCCTCTTTAAAGATCCAATATGGTACATGGTTCAAAGAAGCCACGGGTGAAAAAAAAATTGGACGTAAAAATACACAGATTGGAGGAGATCTCCTTTCGCGACAACGAAAGTCGGAAGCGCATCTCTGTCCACAACATCGGATGACAAAACCACTAATTTATCCATGGGATAACTGAGAAGCAAATATTAATGCGTCAGAGGTCGGAAGCATTTCCCTTCCGAAACGGTGAAAGCTTCCAAGCATTTCCCTTTCCGCAATGTCGGAGCTATAAGGGATCGGAAGTCGAAAGCAGAACGAGAGCCGCAATGGTGGAGATATAAAGGCTTCCGGTAGCCGCAACGATGGACACAATCTGGATCAGAAGGATAACACTTGCGACAGCTGCAACGGCGGAGCTTACAAGACCTTCCCCGTCCGCAACTACAGAAACCAAAGTAACTAAAGCCCAGACTCGAAAACCAGCCGACAGCCGATTAAGACCGTCAGAGCCCATTGCTTATCCTCTTCCGCAATGGCAAAGCATGGTTGACTAAAACTTCCGGAATTTCAGTTTACGTATGGTTCTGGAGGTCAGATCCTTGGCATGGAAGGATATTCATAGCTTATTCGTAACAGTTGGCAAGCTTTTCTTGGCAATTATGCCACAGCTGGAATAACGTCGATAAGGAGATGAACAATCTTGAAGCCGCATTTCAAGGGAGGTTGTAATGCCCCGGTTTTGACCCCGTTACATTAGATGTATATGATGTATATATTGTAATGATCATGGTGTGGAGCTAAAGGCCAAGGCCCCACCATTGATCGGCAATGCTATGTTTTGGATTTTAAACCGTCACCGATTGTATATCGGGGCATGCGGCATATATTATGATGGTCATCATGTAAAAATATGCATCTATAATAAAAATAAACACAACCAGCTACGGTCGCGGCAACCAAATCGAATGGGGCATGATTTCCTAAGGATAAGGGGGGTGAAATATTTAGCCTATGGGCCAATGGGGAAGAGCCAAATGTCTATGAGAAAACCCATCAAGCTGTCAACTACCTTGCTTATCTTTTTCCCCAATCATTTATTTATGCCAGAATGTGGTTGAGTTAGTTATTGCATGGAATGGGAAGAGTATGGGAAACCAAATTCGAATTGGGCAGAGACCCATTTTTGAAAAACGTGTTTTGACTTCCTTGGCAAGAAAAATGCCCAAAAAAACGTATGCCATTCTGCTATGCATTCACGTTTTTCAGTTTCCTCATGTTTTGGGAGCAGCTGGAGCTTTTCCTGTGTGATTCCTTCCATGTTTTTGGCTGTTGGCTTCATTTTTCCCATGGATGGGAGGTCGTTTTTGTAATGCCAGGGCCTGGGTTGTCTTCCTCACGCTTTGGGAGTTTCCAGTGCATTTTTCCATTCACATTTTTGTGATTTCATGTGTTTTTACCATGACTGTGAAGAGCCATTCACGTTTTTGGCTGTCTCACTGACTATTGGCCTCACGCACAGGCTATTTGGGACGTTTTTTCCTGCTGAGAGTTGTGCTCACTGATAAGCTTCAGGGCTGTGTGTTTTTCCCCATATGGTGAGCCGTTTTTTGCTGTCACGTTTGGGACTGTGTAATTCGTTTTTCCCTGTTTAAGCTGTGAGCTGAATTGATTGCCTGAGTGCAATTGTTGGTCTTTGGACTGTGTGAAGAGTAAGGGTGTTGGCTTGGTTGCTTGATAAATCTGGTGCTAGAAACCACACAGACAGAGCTAGAGGGCTGGCCTTCTTCTCCATCACCCCTAAATAGCACTGGAAGGGAATGCAGGGCCTGAGGGACTGTGTAGCAGAGAAGGGACTGATTCCTTGTGTTGGGTGTGGATGGGTGTCTTAGAGGTCAGGCTAGTTTTGGTGTAGGTGTTCTTGGCTTTGTAATGAGCTCACCAGCTTAGCAATTTGCCTTCTCCAGCCCCTTAATGGCCTGATAAACCCAACTCTGTTGGCTTGGCTGTGTGTTTGGACATCCCTGGCTATGTGTAAGCCTGCTAGTTCCCTTATTCCTTGGAGAATCATGCCCAGCTCGGGGGTGGCAGCGTTGCTGAGAGATTAAGGAGCACGCTGGCCTATGGTTGGGTGGAACGTTGCAGCGACGTAGCTGGTTGCGGAGCAAGCCGTTCATAAGATAAGTGATCTTGTGTATTTTACCTCTGCAACTATATTTCTATTAATGAAAATAATGAACATGTTGAAGAATGCTTGTCTAGATGCATGTTAATTCCGCTGTGCAAGGATAATTAATCATAGCTGTGCATAATCTACAATTGTAGTTGTGTATGTTAAATGAATTGCATTTAGGCATGTTATACTGCAGTGCATTCTCTCTTTCAGCATTTTGTTTAATGAAATTTTTAAGTCTGTACATGTTCATGGGCGGTTAGCCCGGTCGAATTAAGCTCTTAGTCGCGTCCTCTTTGCCGGTCGGAGGCATGGGAACGTGATAGAGGTGAACAGTCGCATTTCTTGAACGTTTTTGCTCATTGTAACGGCAAAGATGAGTATAAAGGAGAGTTCGTGAAGAAGCATGGAGATCTTTTTTTTTTTGAGATATAGAAACTGGGCGAGTTTGCTGTAAAGCTATCCACATGATGTTCCTTTTGAAGTCGACCATTCTCAGTTATAATTGGCTTCTTTTGACTTTTGAAGTCCAGTTTTGTAACTTTCAGAGAGGAGGTCTTGAAGACTTTACTGTTAATGACCAGTTGCTGTGATTGTAAAGAGTCGACTGTCTTCTCTATTTTATTTGGCTTTTCTTTGCTTTTGAACGCCAATTTGTATTATTCCAGAAAAGAGGTCTTGGAGACTTTTGTCCATACTACTGAAACTGATTTGCAGAGTCCAGAACCATTTGTACCATTTTAAAAGCTTTTAATTGGATCGGCTCCATTTGGAGAGGGACCCGGAGACGTAGCCCAGTGGAGGCGGTGAACTCCGTTATCAACCTTTGTGTGTGACTCTGGTTCTGTGTTTTCTTCTTGTATCTATCTTTCAATGTTGTGGTTTTCATTCCTGTTCTAAGCATTTGATTTCTGTTAATGCTGTCCCATTAATTAACCTGTTGCACACATTCTTTTACAAGAAAATTTTAATGCACTAAAGTTGAGGTCCTATGGATCATATTTTGGTATCAGAGCTGGTTGACTATTGTGCAAGTTTGTGAATGCTTACCAGGTCCAGGTTAAAGGTTGGTGAAGGAGAATTAGTTGAAGGAGATCCTAAGATTGGCTCCAGGAGGACATTCTCAAGAACCATGTCTTCCCCATGAAGGGAAGAAGAAGGACATACCCAATGGGGAAAACCTGTTATGTCTGAAACTGAGTTTCTGGAGGCTTTCATGAGCATGAAAGCCATCATGGAAATCCTACTCGATAAGCAAGTAGAAATGAAGAAGAAAGAAGAGGGATCTTCATCCAGAGATGCAGAAGTAAAGCTGGAAGAAAGGGGTAAAGGAGTAGGAGGTGATGGTGATCCTCCTGACACTAATCAGACTTTTTCTTCTTCTCATACTTCTCATTCAAATAATGCAAGTACTAATATTCCTTATTTTAAATTGGATGTAAAATTTGAATTACCTATTTATAATGGAGATGTAGATGCTGAAAAATTAGACAATTGGATCAAGCAGCTTGAAGTATATTGCAGGGTGCAGGGCATTAATGATGACCCTTCCAGAATACAATTGGCCACTTTGAGAATGAGTGGAATGGCTCTTACTTGGTGGGAGAGAAATATTCAGCAAGATCTTCGAAAGAATGGTAAAATTATTTCAGTTTGGAATGAATTCATTGAGGTATTGAGGAAGCAATTTTATCCTTTAGGTCACATGCAGCAATTAACCATGAATTGGAAAACGTTTAGACAAGCTAAAAGACAAAGCATTCAACATTATACTCATGAATTCAGAAAGAGGGATATTGCATTGAATGTTTCATTAGATACATAGGAAACGCTTCTTAAGTACATTGGTGGCATGCATTCTTATTTGAAGCATACTTTGTTGATGTTTAATCCCAGTAATTTGGATGATGTATGTGTTCAAGCTACCCATTTAGAAGCGAGGGGTAAGCATGCTAATGATACTTTTGTGAAGAAGTCATTTAGATTTGACAGCAAATCAAAAGGTAAAGATAAGGGGAAAAAGAAGTTGGCTACTGTTAAGAAAGAGGGTGAAAAGCCTACATGTTCGCATTGCTAGAAGGGACATGATGTCTCTAAGTGTTGGAAACTTCATCCGGAGTTAAGGCCAAAGAAGTACAAAGGAAACAAAGACAAAGGAAACAAAGACAAAGGAAAAGAAAAATCTACTGCAGCCGTTATTCAAGACTTGGGACCCGACTCTGGTGATGAAACAAAGGTTACAGCTGTCGGAATCCAAGGTAAGGATAAAAGTATCTCACTTCCCATTGATGCACAATCTAGTTCTAGTGCAAGTACAAGTATGCCATCTACTTCTAAGAAAAATGATAAAGATAGAAGTGCACTGTTTCATGTTTGTGTCATTGTAAATCACACAAAGATTGATACATTGTTTGATAGTGGTTCACAAGTAAATATGATATCAGAAGAAGTGGTTAAGAAATTTCATTTAGTTACTGTGCCTCATGAAAAGCCCTATCCTCTAGGTTGGGTTACTAATGATACATGATTGCAAGTTACAAGGAAATGTGTATTAAAATTTGCAATTACTGAAAAGTTTAGGGATGAGGTAGAATTAGATGTAGTACCACTCGACATTTGTGGAATTGTACTTGGGAGTCCATATTTGTATGACCGAAAAGCAGTCTTTTATAGAGAGCAGAATAAGTATCATATTTTTAAAGAAGGTATGGAATATATTGTACGAGCACATAAGATGAAAACCAATCTAGCAATAGCCTCTGCAGGACAAATAAAGAGGTTGGTAAATGCTAGTAAGAATTTTTTGTTGATGATGGTTAAGATGAAAAATGATGAAGTCTCTAAATATTTTGAAGAATGTGACCCTAAGCATAAATCTGAACTGATTGACATCATTTCTGAGTATGGCGATTTGTTTCAAGATCCGAAGGGTTTACCACCAAAGAGAGAGATTCAGCATGAGATACATTTGCAACAGGATGTGCCACTCCCGAACATAGCCATGTATCGGATGTCTATAATGCAGAATGAGGAAATCAAGAAGTAGGTTCAAGAGCTGATTGAGAAGGTGGTCATCCAGCCCAGCACTTCTCCTTGTGGCTCTCCTATAGTCTTGGTTCCGAAGAAGGATGGGTCTTGGGGAATGTGCATTGACTATAGGGCCCTTAACAAAATCACCATTAAAAACAGGTATCATCTTCCTCGTATTGATGATTTGCTTGATCGGTTGAAACATGCAACTTACTTTACAAAATTGGATCTGCGTAGTGGGTATTATCAAATCCATGTTGCTAAGCATGATGCTTGGAAAACAGCTTTTAAGACGAAACAGGGTTTGTATGAATGGCCTGTGATTCCTTTTGGGCTCTGTAACACACCTGCTACTTTCATGCGGGTCATGAATGATGTCTTTCGTTCATTCATTGATGATTTTGTAGTTGTGCATCTAGATGATATCCTTGTGTTTAGAAAAACTTGGGAAGAGCATGTTGTACATGTGAATAAAAATTTAGATGTACTGAGAAAGGAAAAGCTTTATGTAAAAATGTCCAAATGTGAATTTGATAAAACTTCTTTAGTATATCTAGGCCATATTATTGGTGGAGGCCACCTGCGAGTGGACTCAGCCAAGGTTGCTGTCATTGTAAACTGGCCACGGCCTAACACTGTTACTGAAATAAGAAGTTTTCTGGGTGTGGTTCAGTATTGGAGGAAATTCATTTTAGGGTTTTCTTCCATTGCTGCACCTTTGCATGCATTAACAAGCGTTAAAGAAATTTTTCAGTGGGGAGGCAAGCATCAGAGAGCCTCCAACATTTTGAAGGAAAAGATTAGCACAGCACCAGTTTTGACATTGCCATATTTGCAGCTGCCATTTGAGATCGAAACCGATGCCAGCGGGTTTTCCATGGGAGCAGTTTTGATGCAAGGAAGGAAGTCAGTTTGTTACCATTTAGAAACATTCTCTACTGCGGTAAGTAACTATCCGACCTATGACAAATAATTGTATGCTTTAGTACAGAGTGTGAAGAAGTGGAAACATTATATTATGGGAAAAGAGACAGTCATACATACTGATCATCAGCCACTTCAATATTTACAATCTCAAACTAAAATACAACAAAGTAGGAATTTAAGATGGATGCGGTTCTTACAACAGTTTCATCTCGTAATTAAGTATAAAAAGGGAATTCATAATAAAGTAGCAGACATGTTATCAAGGCCACCTACAAATGCTTCAATCGTTCTTCAGAACAGTTCATTAACACATGAAAGTTATATTGAACAGTATGCAGAAGATAAATATTTTAAGAAAGTATATGCATCACTTATACATGGTAAATAGGAAGAGAACTATTTTGTGCATGATCAACTCTTGTATCATCTCGGTAAACTTTGTATTCCAGAGGAAGAAAGAGTGCATGTGATTAGAGAAGCACATAGTTCGTTGATTACAGGACATTTTGGTGTAAGCAAAACATTGTCTGTATTGCAAAATCATTGTTATTGGCCTCAGATGCAAGAAACTGTAGCTAAATATATAAGGGGTTGTGTTATGTGTGCAACAAGTAATCCTAGCAATAGGAAATTGGGTTTGTACACTCCTCTTCCAGTTTCTTCTCATCCTTGGGAAAGTATTTCTATGGACTTTGTAGGAGGACTACCTATGTCTAAAAAAGGGCATGATTACCTATATGTTGTTGTGGATAGGTTCAGCAAAATGTGTATCTTAATGCCATGTAACAAGCAGATCACTGCTGAACAAACAACTCATTTATTCTTTTAGAATGTTTGGGTACATTTTGGGCTACCCATGTCTATTGTATCTGATCGGGATTCCTGGTTCTTGGGAAAATTTTGGTCAACTTTATGGGATCTTATGGACACTAAACTGAAGAAAAGTACATCTTTTCATCCGCAGACCGATGGGCAAACAGAGGTAGTGAACAGAACAGTGGTTCAGCTGCTCAGAGGATATTGTAGTAAACATCCTAAACTTTGGGATGAGCAGTTGCAGTATATACAGCATGCTTGCAATCATGCAGTTCATTCTTCCACGAAAAGATCTCCTTTTGAAACTTGTTTTGGTTATCTGCCAAAAACACCAATGGACTTCTCTTTTGGCAAAGATGCAGTGGATGGACATCATGATGCAGATAAAGATTTAAAATTCATTCAGAGAATCCAAGCAGTGTAGCAGGAAGTTCAAGAATAGTTGGAGAAGAGCCAGGAAAAGTACAAAGCCAAGCATGACAAGCTTCAAATTGATCATCAATTTCAGGTTGGTGACCGAGTTTGGTTACATATCACCAAAGAAAGAATCAAAGGTGAAGGTAAAAATCTTAAACCTATCAGGTATGGTCCTTTTGAGATGTTGGAAAAAATCAGTACTAATGCTTTTCGCTTGAATTTACCTCCATACATGCAAATTTATTCAGTTATCAATATTGATAATCTTAAATTGTATGAGCCACCTATGATCATGGATGAGGAAATTAACATACAGATTCCTTCAATAGATGATTTGGCACCTAAATATATGAGAGAGTTGCAGGATGATGTTATTCTTGACAGAAATGTAAGGACTTCATGAAGGGGGAATGATGAGTACCTTCAAGTGGGGCTGAAAGGAATGCATCCTAGCAAAGCAAGATGGATGGAGATTGGGAAAGTGAGGGAGTTGTACCCTCACTTACTTGCAAAATAGTTCAGGATTTTGGTGGTCCAAAAGCTCTCCAATGGGGAGGATTGATCCAGCAGATTATTCCTCTGTAAAGATCCAATATGGTACATGGTTCAAAGAAGCCGCGGGTGAAAAAAAAATTGGATAGAAAAATACACAGATCGGAGGAGATCTCCTTCCGCGACATCGAAAGTCGGAAGCACATCTCTGTCCGCAACATCAGACGACAAAACCACTAATTTATCCGCTGGATAACTGGGAATCAAATCTTAACGTGTCAAAGGTTGAAAGAATTTCCCTTCCACAACGGTGAAAGCTTCCAAGCATTTCCCCTTCTGCAACGTCGGAGCTACAAGGGATTAGAAGTCGAAAGTGGAATGGGAGCCGCAACGGCGGAGATATAAAGGCTTTCGGCAGCCGCAACGATGGACACAATCTTGATCAGAAGGATAACACTTCCAACAGCCACAACGACGGAGCTTACAAGACCTTCCCCGTCCGCAATTGCGAAAACCAAAGTAACTAAAGCTCCGACTTGAAAACTAGCTGACAACCGATTGAGACCATCGGAGCCCGTTGCTTATCCTCGTCTGCAACGGCGAAGCACGGTTGACTAAAACTTCAAGAAGTTCAGTTTACGTATAGTTCTGGAGCTTATATCCTTGGCATGGTAGGATATTCACAGCTTATTCGTAACAATTGGAAAGCTTTTCTTGGTAGTTATGCCACAGTTGGAATAACGTCGATAAGGAGATGAACAGTCTTGAGGCCGCATTTTAGGGGAGGTGAAGAGTCGCATTTCTTGAACGTTTTTGCTCATTGTAAAGACAAAGATGAGTATAAAGGAGAGTTCGTGAAGAAGCACAGAGATCATTTTTTTTTAGATATAGAAACTGGGCGAGTTTGCTGTAAAGATATCCACATGATGTTCCTTTTGAAGTCGACCATTCTCAGTTATACTTGGCTTCTTTTGACTGTTGAAGTCCAGTTTTGTAACTTTTAGAGAGGAGGTCCTGTAGACTTTATTGTTAATGACCAGTTGTTGTGATTGTAAAGATTCGATTGTCTTCTTTGTTTTATTTGTATTTTCTTTGCTTTTGAAATCCAATTTGTATTATTCCAGAGAAGAGGTCTTGGAGACTTTTGTCCATACTACTGAAACTGATTTGCAGAGTCCAGAACCATTTGTACCATTTTAAAAGCCTTTAATTGGATCAGTTCCATTTGGAGACGGACCCAAAGACGTAGCCCATTGGAGGGGGTGAACTCCGTTATCAACCTCTATGTGTGACTCTGGTTCTGTGTTTTCTTCTTGTATCTGTCTATCAGTGTTGTGGTTTTCATTCCTGTTCTGAGCATTTGATTTTTGTTAATGTTGTCCCGTTAATTAACCTGTTGCATGCATTCTTTTACAACAAACTTTTAATGCACTAAAGTTGAGGTCCTATGGATCAACAGCCATTCCAGGGCACTCTCCAAAGCACCATCATCCCAGCAAAGTCGCTTAGTGCAGGTAAACTCTCTGTTCAGCAAGTTGAGTCGATGGTCTAGTTTCTAATTCCAGATTTTATAAAAAATATAACTTCCTCTGCTAAACTATCATTCAAAGTTTACCAAAGTACTGAATCAGGAATTTTAAATATAAAGAAAGCAATTTTGGGTAAGGGTCGATTAAAGAAAGTTAATTTTTATGTACATATATTATTTCCATTCATTTGACTAGGTCTTGCCGAGCATAGGAAGATTCAGATGCCAAAAATTGTTAACAAGCATAATGATACTTGTAACTTTGATGAATTCATATTGTACTATGATGTTAAGAGTGAATAGTTTATAATTTTCTCTCAGAAAGAGAGCCAATGAGAGGCAACAACTTTGTTGCAGATTGTAACCACTTTAATAAAATAATTCTCACAGGATGTGACCGTTCGGTGGATGTAGCCCAATAATTTGGGTGAACCACATACATAGTGTCTCACTTGTTATGTGTTTAAGTGTTCTTTCACTTGTTATGTGTTTAAGTGTTCTTTCCTGGTAATGTTTGTGTAGTTGAATTATTGTTCTATACCCTCATAAATTTATTAAAATAATTTAATGTTTCTGTATGTACATTGTTGATCAAATAATTGGTGTGAACACATTGTTTTGGTTGCACACTATCAATTGCTCAGAAGCATTATGATGTAGAAATGATATGCAATTGGGAAATTACATTTAAGATCTGAAAATAATACTCTCTGCTGCCAGCTTTTCCATACATTAAGATCTGAAGATAATGCTCTCTGCTGCCAACTTTTCCATACATTTAAGATCTGAAAATAATACTCTCTGTTGCCAGCTTTTCCATACATTAAGATATGAAGATAATGCTCTCTGCTGCCAGCTTTTCCATACATTTAAGATCTGAAAATAAAACTCTGTGCTGCCAGCTTTTCCATAATTTAAGATCTGAAGATTATGCCTCTGCCACCATCTTTGCCATGCATTTAATAGCTGAAGATTTCTCCCTTTGCTGCCAGTTTTAGCACGTGTTTAAAGATCTGAAGCGAACAACTCTTTTTGTTAGCAATTCTTACATGGCTAAGATCTAGAAATATTTTGCCACCATTTGGTTTTACGGATAAAACTATTTCTCCACCTATAGTAATTGGGAATAGTACAGATCAAATCTGAATGCAATTTTGTTTTAAAAGGTTCGGCATATTATTTAATGATCTGAAGTATTGCAATTTCTACTTTATAAGCTAAGGAGGAGTTTTAGAACATATACATGCGACTTACATTACTTCTATTATATTATATCTCCACCCGCCAAAAATATTTACATACATGTTCATATTATTCTTATGAACTATGGATTTATTTAATGTGAAGATAGAACTCACGCATGATGGTTATTTTGGCTTGATGCAAAAGTCTCATAAAGTGATCTTATTATCTTTATGATGAAGGCCAATAGAACTAGTAGAGTAAAATAGTAACTCTTATGTATATAATATTTTATTATGACCCATGAATAGGATTATGTTAATAGGAGATAGCACTTTATGTACATGAATATTTTGTTAAACCTTACAAATAAACCCTTGTATAGTTTGAATACTTATTAAAGAAAGGTATTGTGTATGAGAAGTGTTTACATATCTCAGAGATGGTAGGGTTACAATGATTAAATTTAACACAATGATTCGTGATTCTTCATAAGGTGTTTTTCTCTTAGATTAACATTCACAAAGTTTTGAAGGATAGATGTTCATAATTAGTCATATATGTTCCTTGTTGATATGGATAAGTTATAGGTATGTTACACGAAGCATAAATCTATGAAAGATTTGGCCATAGATTAGAATTAACTACATTTGTGTGCCATAAGAAATTAATGATGTTACAGGTACATCACCATAGTTTCTCGGAACTCGCAGCAATTACATGGTTGTAAACAATTTTATAAATTGTTTTGATAGTGCGTGTAATTTTATTGGATTGGATATTTTTGGGGACGTTATAGATACATGGGTTGAATCTATTATTAAACATTTGTTACAATTTAATAAAATTTAGTTAAGGGGTTTTTTGTGATGAGTTGGAATTTTATCTAAGTTATATGTAAGCCTACGGGTGTAGAGTCAGGAGAGAGGAGTGGCCAAGAAAATGAATAATCGGGCCTATGTAGAGTGGAGAAGTGACCTAGAAGTTGTGTGATCAGGTCAGTGTAGTGATAGAAGCTCTTAGAATGTGAAATCATCTATAGAGGTTGGAGAAAGTAATGCATTTTGTCGGACATCCGACATATCTTCTATACTACCAACATATTCAATTCATTTATATGAATTTATGCATGTCTATCGGAAGAACAATATGAGTTCAGACCATTTATCCAACGAAGCATTGAATATGAAGGCCAACCTCCTCTCCTTCTCGTAACTTTTAGAAGGAAAAATAATTGAGGAAGGCATGATACAGTTAATTTAAGAGTGTTTTGATTTCTTTGGCATAGTATTTTTTGGTTCTTTCTACTATGGGATACATCAACATTTTTCTTATTTAGCTGGGGATATAGATTTTGTTTTCATCCCATCAGGGGTGTGTTTTCTCCACCCTCAATACCTCCTTGGATAAGTTGTTTGGGATCCTTATGTTCTCCATGTGGTATTGCTACTTCAGTTATCCTAGGATTGTGGGTTCCATCCCTCCCCTTGGGAAATTTTTTTATATGTATGATCTCCACTCATTAATGGATTGACTTATTGTTAGGACTATGTAAAATTTAAATTTTATTCACTATTGAATATCAAGGAACAGCTCGTTTTCTTCTGAAAAAAAAAGTTACAGAATATTTGCAAATGATTTTATCACATATATTGAGATTTGTAAACTGGGTCTTTTAATATTTTTGGCTGAGGAAACAAACTAAATTAAAATAGGTACACCTAAGAATATTGTAAAAAACATAGTTTTATTTTGAGATAAATTGGTTGAATAATTTTCTATGGAACAACTTATTATATATATTGTTTTAAAGTACTATGTGATGAACTGTTATACTAGGGAATTATTGATATTATTCAGAATAATGATATCACCATTATGTCATGCTTATAAGTATTTCCAAGTTTTTTGCTGATACTTTACTATTATTTGTTAATTTTGTTTTCGACTATGGTGCAAGTAGAAACAAACAGGTATTTGTTAGACCTGTCTTCCTCCAGCGGCAGGATTTTGGGAAGGCTAGAGGAAAGTGAGACATCTAGTAGGTCTACAAGGGCTATATCAACTAGATGTCAATAGATCAGAAGAAAATTCAATAAACGCATGGATTTTTTTCTCATAGGAGGGGGATCATTTTCCTATGCTGATGAGACAGTAGGAGACATTGAGATTCCCTTAAGGTACAAACACCTAGTGAAACAATGGGTACCTAGGTATCTTCCTCAAGTAAACACTATTTTTTGTGTGAATGAGAGGATATATAGAATTGCACCATCATCATTACATGGATTGGGTTGTTTTGCATGGATGGAATAAAGGTTGGATACGATAGATGTATAGAATTGATGGAGTATGTTGTACCCTCTTACAACTACAATAATTGGATGTGCTTGATCCAATATACACAAAGTATGAGTATATATGGCTTGTAAGCAAATTATTTACAACTGAAAGACAAAGATCAAAATAAAGGAGCAACGTTGTACATTGATGGAAGGCAAAACATAGCTAGGAATATTACGGAGTTTATAAATAGTACACAACTAGGGTCTACACTTAAGAAACCCAACTGCATATTCAAGGTGCGTGAAGGAAACCGTGTCTTTGTATGTGCCATTAAATCAATATTTTTTGGGGAAGAAGTGCTTATTAATTACAATTTGAATCATGTATATACAGACACAGTTAGTATGGTTGTGGTACATCCAATAATTTACCCAACCTTTTATTAATTATTTTAACATCTTTAGGATTTTACGTTAGCAATTAATTATAAATTTCTACTAAATTTTCTATGCTAACTTCATAGGGAGGTGATGGGAAACTCATCACCCCAGCGAAAGGTGACAGGAGTACATGATCTGCGAGGAAACATGTATACATCAAAATGTTATGTTTTAAAACTGTTTTAGTCAGTATTTTGGTTTCGTTAGGTAATTTTTAGTATGTTTTTGATGCAGGGTTCTTTTAGGGGAACCTCCCTCATAGTAGATGTTAGTAGACCTACCTCAAGGTGACAGGATACATCAAAATTGCCATTATAAAAATTTAGGAAGGACAAACATACATGTTTTTATGTATTTTCATTAGTATATTTGGTTTGTTTATATAATCTTATATGTTTTCCATGCAGAGTGTTGATCAAGGAATCCAACCGACAATTGCTTAGACGACTACAATATCGAGGCAACAGGTATAATGAATGTAATTCCACATTTCAAATACTTTAAAATTTTACACATGTATATCATGTAGCATAATGATTTATTTTGTTATGTATTTTTTTCTTTTTTATGTTTGCGTTCATTATGATAATGTTGTCTACTTTTTTCTAGGTTGATGATCAAGGAAAGTCCCCAGCTGTTGATCAGACGACTAGAGCTTCATGACAACCTGTAAACCTAAATGTAATTCCAAATTCTAAATACTTAAAAATCGTACACATATAAAACATGTAGCCTAATGATTTTTTTGCTATTTATTTTTTAGTTTTTACATATTGCGTTCATTATGGTAATTTTCTATACTTTTCTTGTAGGTGGATGATCAGGGAAAGTCCCTAGATGTTGATAACACCACACCCTTGTCTAGGCATTAGGTAAACCTAGATGTAATTCTAGGAATCTATCATGATAGAAATTTTTTGTTAATATATTTTTTTTTTGCAAACTATTACTTCAAATACTAAGCAATGTTTTATATATTTATGTTGCAGATAGGGGATTCAGTTTATGAAACACCAAATCAGCAGTATTTACAGTTTGATGTCTACCAGTTGTTGAAATATAATGAAATTGGTACATTTGTAGACCCATTGAAGGTGTTACAGAAGGCCATGGAAAAACAAAATGAGGAACTGATTCTTTTGGCATTGATAGTTCCACAAATAGAAAAGATCAGATGAAAGATTCAATTGTTGATCTAGAGATGTCCACAATTGAAAGTAAGTTCCGGAATAATAATGTAATTCATTTAGAAGTTTATAATCTTTAACTTTATATGATATTGAACATATAATACAATGGTTTGTATTTATAGGAAATTATGCATTTTAACACCGGTGGTGAAGGCGTTGTTGGTCCCAGTGACAAAAAAACTCCACTTACACCACATACTTCTCCATTTTTTTCGACTGAATAGTCGACAACACACAATGCGGAAACAATGAGGCCAATAGAGGGTGTAGCTGATGCTCACCGACCCACAACAGATGTTGTAGATGAAGGGGTGGATGCAGGGTTTGATACTAATGCTGATGCTGAAGAAGCATTTCTTCGATCTTCTCGTATCACTAGCATTGGTTCAATATTGAAAACATTTTTGGTGAACGCTGAACTCATTCCAATAAATATAGAGAAGATTCTAGGTGATTATATATTGCTCTATTTAGTTTTTATAATTTGTTTCTAATATACTAATCACATTATTATTTTGCAGGAAATGATGTATTTTATAAAAATCTAAACAATTTGTTCTTGGAGATCTTTGGGCCCACCATCTGCACAAGGTGGGATAGACAGACAAAATATTTAAAGGATGACCTGACTAATCGGTTGGTTGGTCTGTTTGAAAAAGATACCTTCGATACATCGAAGGTCATATAGAAGGTTGGAAAACATCTGAAGATTGTCCGAGACCAATATAGGGTTCACCTAGAAAAGAACCATAGGTATGAGCAGCCTCCGATGATTCCATCAAGGGAGTTGAAATCCCTAGTGGAGGATGGAAAAGAGAAGGGTTCGAGAAAAGAAGGAAAAATACCACCAAGAATACGGAGGTATGCAATACATTCCACAATGTAATGGTAAGCCTTATTATTATTAATTTTTATATCGAATTTGGAACATCGACTAACGTAATTCGACACTTGATTAGGTTTTAGGACACATCAAAGGCCACCAAGGAAAGACTGGAAAAAAATGGTCAACATAAGCTTGGACTTGGTGGTTATTCGAATTTGACAGTTCGAATTATAAGTATCGAAAACCCAATCCTACATCCAAATAATATATAGAAAATCATTTTTGGTTTATTCTGGAAAAAAAATGTAAAATTAATGAGATCATGCAAATATGAAGGCCGATTGATTCAAATAATTTCCCACTGAGGAAGACATGAATCTTGGCTTAGAAAATGGCTTTAACGTTGCCGTTGAACACTGAAGAATCTTGTTTGGGCATACTGCATGATATTTTGCTGATCCAATTGGTGCGCAGGTTTATAAAAGCTATATATTTTAATAAAAATTTATTAATATGCATGCGATTTATTTGTTATAAAAAAACGAACATTAATTATTTATTCCTTTTTAAGTAGGAAATTAATGACCCCCTTAATGTCGAGGGGGTACACCAACCAGATGAAGATGATGCTTCGATTCCTGGTAATGAATTTATCAATATGCTATTTTTTTGTATACATAATTGCAGATGATGAACATTGATTCTAATTCTCCACAATTCAACTACAGAGCACGTAGATGCAGATAACACTAAACAGGTTGAGCCTATATAAGATAATGATGAACATGTTGATGTGAATGTGTGAGGTAAAAAACACCTTTGTAATGTTTTTTTAAATGAATTACTTGCATTTATAAAAATAAAACTAAATTAATGAAATATTTTAACATTATTGCAGAAATTCATAGCCCCTCGTCGCAAGTTCAACCTTGCGAGTAGTCTAGTAGGGATATCGATGAGAAGATTCCGATAGATGCGCCTCTAGCTAAACATGTAAAAAGAAGAAAAGTAAAAAGGAAGCGTCTAAAGAAATTTTGCATAATTCTTATTTATAATAAAAAACTTACATGGATTTTTCCTCTATTTCATGAATGAATGGTTAAATGAATGCTTTAATGAATGGTTTACTAAAAAAAATTTTATCGGCTATTGACTAAATGAAGGGTTTTATGAATGATTTAATGAAAAAAATTTTCATCTATTGAATGATTGAATGGTTTATTGAATGATTTAATGAATGGTTTATTGAATGATTTAATGAATCGTCTAATGAAAGTTTCTTTCAGCGATTTAGTGAACTAATTTGCAGTAGATTGTTATTTGCAAGTATATGTATTGGGTTTAGGGAATTGAGAGTGATGTGAGGGTGAGGGGAGGGGCAAAAAGAGCTTCCACCTTCACGTGGTTGGTCATATTTATTAGAGAATATTAATTTATTCTTGAAACAGAGAGGATATCAATGAATGATAACAAAGAATACATTAAAAACAATTTTACTATTGCTAATTGACTCCTCCACTGGAACTTGTTACAGATAGTGGTGAGAAACATTCTCATAGTTAAGAGGCGAGAAATGATGTTTTGATGTGATTGATGGCCTTATATACATAGTGTTTTTGGTTCTCCATGTTTTCTTAGGTGATCTATTATTAACAATTAATTTGCTTGAATAGTTGAATAGTATTGTAATTTACAGTGTAATAGTATTGTATTTATTAAGATTGGTTTTGTTATTTTCATAAACAAACAAATATTTTTTCGATGGGTCCTAACATGAAATTATTGCAACTCAAAAAAATTTGAATTATGTTGAAGGATGTTTTGAAAGGTAAAGTAGAAGAAGACAATGCGAAGCTCCACAAATCAAGGTATAATTATGTTTTCTTTTATTTGATTGAACTGTGTATTGGGTATTTATGCATTTTCACACACGCACATTTAGTTGATGATGATGATTACCATACATTCATGCTATCTTTGTTCTATCTTATATATAAACTTAACTTAATTAGTTTGATTTATCAAGTTGTTTCTATGATTGAATAACTTGGAAAATAAACTTCTGATTTTTATGAGTTAGTAAGTTGTAGAATCCAGTATTTTCACAAATATTTTTAAAAATAGATCTAATGTATTTGTAGGCCAACAATTCCGAGAAAGTACTTTTATAATGTATATATATAGCCTTTCCTTTATGTCATTCCAGTAGTAGCATTAGAGTTAACTTGTGTATTTTCATTAATTCTAGAATGTTAAAACATGAAATGTGGGTCTTATTCCATAATGAATTTTAGGTATCAAAGGATAAGAAAAAAATAATCCTTTGTGTTGTGTCATAATCCTTTTTTCTAGAATCATGCTGAATCCTGAAAGTATACTACAATCAATTAGATTGATTAATGGAATAAAATAAAATTGATTAGGATGGGATTGTAGTCTCATAGAAATGTGTATTTACTGTTCAAAATATATTTTCTTATTGTATTTGAACCTCTCAATACATTGCAACGAAAATCTATGTAAGCATCCCCATCAACCTAAAAAATAGATTCTTAAATTGAAATAATTCCTTGAATTTTTATTGTTTAATATCTTACCTTCTGTCTCAAAAACTTGCTTTCAAATTTTGCAACATCAAGTGTTCCTCTACAATATTTTTTTGTTTCTCCCAAGATTCCAACTCTGCTCAAACATGTGCCAAAGGGCGAATTAGTCTAGTAGTAGCGAAGGTGTAATGTTCCTAAAATTAACATCAATGAAAACCATAAAAGTGACATGCAAACCCTGAAATCTATATAAGAAGGTTAGTTGAACCAAAAGGGTATGATTGTTATTAATCATCCTTTGGAGATAGGTTTGCAGATCTTGGTGAGGTACTTAGGTTTTAGGACGGATTTCCTTTACCTAATTAGATTTGGTGTCAAAATATATCCACCCTATCCAATCACCTAGATAGATCATCTAGATCTATCAATTGTGCATAATTTCTAAGGAATTGTTGATTGTTAAGAAGAGATCGAAATTGTTTTGAGTTTCTAGGGAAAAAATCAAGTTATTGGCATCTAGACAAATTACCATTATTGTAGACTATGATTGAAATATTTTTTCTTAAGTAGGAGCATGATCCCATTCTATAAGTCTCAGTATAATAAATGGGGATGCATTCATGAAGATATACTTGTCATAATCATGGGAAAATACTGAGAATTGAGGCAACAATCCATCTTATAAAGAAGGTGTGATCATTAGAGTAGAGTTCAAGTTAATATGACTCGTATCCAAACACATCGACTCTTTGGATCTTCACTAATAGGGAAGCTTGATACTAGATAGAAATCAGGGATAAATAAAGGAGGGAAGCGATATTCCTACAGAAGAAACACTCCACTGCTAAGGGTTGAGATATCTCTTGAGAAGGTGTACATGATTTGTGGAAGCTATTAACATCTTGGGAAGACATTCGTTAAGTAGAGAAATCAGTGAATTACCTATTGTGTTGAGATATGGACAAGAGGTCGCAATTCTTAGATTAAACCAGGGATCATTTGGTGAAGGTGTGATCTGCAATATTCCTTTTATCCTTGGACACAACTACTTGGAGGGGACACATTCTTATTGTTGGGTTGTCATTTTCTAGTCTAGATTTGAGACTAAAGTTGTATGAATGAAGAGAGAATATGATTAGTAGATCACATTCTCAATGAGGATTGATGAGAATTGCATTTTAAATTCTTTGCTGCTATATAGTCTAGAGTCTACAGTACTTGGCTAAGATTTACACTCTAAAATTCTAAATTGTGTAGGTGCAATTACATCAAAAACTTGAAAATCCACCATTGTTTCTCCATGGATCAACTTTGCAAAAGACACATCAGAGAAATATTCATCAGTGTAATTAATCACATGGATATTGAAACCTATGTGCAACATTAACATTCTTAAAAGGTCCAATATACTATATTAAATGTTTCATAAAATCCTAATTTAATTATGGATAAGGAATTTCTTATTTTTTATGGAATGCATGTCTTTTTTCAGTCACATCAGGAAAAACAAATATTGGTTTTCCCTTTATTCTGAATGGGATTTAATCTTTTGGGTATGAATTTTTATATGATATTGTAAACATTACTGTAGAAGGTTATTAGACTATAATAAATAAAGGATCATGATTATACATTTTAGGGTATAAGTTGAGATAAGAGGACCATATATCTTCATTAACATTCTCTACTCTTCAACTAACAATGGGATATTCTTTGCCATAACATCAAGTGGAATATACTTCCCTAGAACCTCTTAAAATTTATATGGTCCAACACTTTGTGATAGGGACATTATCCCACTAAAATTATTCCAATACTTCTTTCAATTCCTCCTCCTCTTATTAGATGGAGGAGCACTTCATTTCATTCTTCTCTGATGAGTTTGTTGAAGTTTGAAATAGGTTCCATATCTCTCTAACATTTTCTTTTCCTGGGACTTGGTCATATGTGATATCCTTATAACAAAAGTGAACTACCTCTTTCTTGTCTTGGATCTTCCAAATGGTATTTTGTGCCTTTATTGCATGAATGAATCTATAGAAAGACTTGTTATTTTCACCTTCCTTAATCCAAGTAGCGTGACTTTCTTGCATAAGTGGGATTCTTCCACATCCAACAATTTACTCCTATATTTTCTCAACTTCTCGATTTTACTATTTTCCTCCTCAATGACCACGTTTCTCTAGATTCTAATATGAATTTCTAAATTTGCATTTTCACTACAGCCATAGTATTGCAATTGAGAAAAGAAGGAATGAGACCCTTCTCCTCAAATATTCTTAGTGAACATGTGAAACAGTGACCTGTATGAGGAGCTTAACATTGACTGTTGTTGCTGGTAAGATTTAGGATACGGTTTTGTGTGGATTGGATTCCCAAATAATAGAAATGATGATTCTTTTGTGCTTAAGCTACTAGCTTACCGACTACTTGTTTCCTATTCATGCTTTAATGAATTCCTGACTGATAGGAAAGAAGAAGGATACTCAGCATACCAAATCCATCATATTGGGTAGAATATCCACAGTCAATATCCATGCAGCCATGGGTTGACATAACCCTTAGCTCTTAGTGATATGGGTGCTTTAAGAACAACCCATTTTGACCTTTAGTAAAAGGGAATGATAAAGAGATACCATAAATGCAATCATGCGTGGATTCCTACATGCCTACAGGAACATTTTCCTAAAAGACCATGCTAAGGGTTATATTACCTTAACGAGCTATTGCTAATTGTATTCATCTGAAGTCCCATGATTCCTTTACCCTCAAGCTATAAATATAGATACTACGTAACTCGAAGCTTCTTTGATAAAGTGAGAGGAGTCATTTGAATTATTGGAATATTGGAAACCAAAACAACCAGCCATGGTATCACACTCTTCTCATTTTGGAGTATATCTGGTTCATCTACTTGTTCCATAATGAAGGTAGAAACAAGCACCCAAAATTGTAGGAAAGATGCCATGAACGTCCAGAAAACATAAAAATAATAATACCAGGGACATTACTTAATGGGTATGAAAAAAAAAGAGCATTCAGAGTAATGGCAAAGAAGACATCAACTTGGTAGAAAATGTAGAAACAAAAGTTCCATGTGTTAATTTTATCTTTAGTCCTCTTGTTATGATAGCTAGAAAAGGTTAAAAGGAAATTTATTTTCTCAGAGACCCATGGAATATAGGGACTTTGTTTAAGGAAAGAGTTCCACTATTGGGAAGATATATTTGCATAGAATGTAATGAGGAATTCTAGTACAATTTTCCTCTAAGTAATAAGCCCCAAAATTAAACCTCTTTTTCCTTGAACTAGAGGATTTTCTCTTTTGGTTAGTTCACATATTTTTTTAGGATTTTATCCAAAGTGCACCCTATAAGTCTCAAATTCCATATTCTCCATTCTATAGAATCCATAAATCAATATGGTAACTAAGTAGATCCATTTTGGATGCATTATAAAACTAGTTTAACATGGGGTAAGAGACTTGAACCATGAACATTTCCTAAATAGCATCTCTTTTACCAATTTACAGTGGGAAATCCCCATCCCATCCCAATGAGAGAGAATGTTTCCTATGAATATTCCTTTCGTTGTTCTTGTATTCACTTTTCACCACTCAATCCCATTGACTTAACTTAGTAGTCATTTGTTAGAAAATAATGTTATTATATTATCTTATCTTTATCTATAGGTTTCCACAAACGAACTCAAACTTCAAGATACCAATACTAATAAATCATTGCAATTTTAACATTCTAGATCCTACATGAAATAATATATGAAAACTACGATCAAACTTTGTCTTTAATTTTTAATAAATTTCTACATGATTTTTTTAAGGATGCTACATGTCTAAGTTTCCACAATTTTGATACTACCATGAACTTAAAAAATGCTCAGATTTTTTAACAAGGTTTATTTTCAGAGTTAGAGTACTTAAACCTCCAAGAATAGATGATTTGATCCTATTATGACCTCAAAATTGTTAATATTTGTTGTTTGGAACCTCCATACACTACTGTTGAAGTTTCAATCCATGGTCTATCCACAAATACAACCAAACCTGCCTAAAAACCATTCTTTTTAATCTAAATAATGGATGATATTTGACCCTTTTAATCTAAAGTCTATGGTCATATATGTATTTTATCATTATCAAAAGTTGAGAATAGGCCTAATTGTGCACATGTGACTGACACTAGGGTTGCAGCTGATAGGACATCACCCTATTTTCTCTTTATTATCGCTTCTCCACCCATAGGACTACCGAAATATGAGACTAATTTTTGTTTGGAGTTGGGAGGCTGAGATATGCCAGAAGTTCCCACATTGTGCCCAGATTAATAGATTAGGTTTTCTTAACCATAGAAATTTCCCATAAATTCAAAATGGTTGTTGATTGAGGGCTGATTGACCCTAAAAATAGCCCAAAATGCCTAAACAGTGCCAAGAATTTGTCTTAATGTTGATTTAATATGGGGCTTTGCTTCAAGCTTATCAGGTTTCTTAAAAAAATCAGGAAAATGCCACAAAGTCTTTGAGAGAACCCAAGTATTTCTTTGTCTATCACTTCTAGTTTAAAGCATGCTTATAGCTTGCAGTGTAGATCGCTAACAACCTTGCAGGTTTTAATAAATGATCTTTTGTAGTATGTGCTCCAACAAAGAGTCGTTTTATCTTTTGTAGTATGTGCCCCAACAAAGAGTCATTTTTCAGGAGCCACAATTTTACTGCATTTTAGTCAATCTTGAGGTCAAAAATTGCAACCATTTAAACTTTTAGTAGTAGATGTTGTTATTTGGATCAACTACTTCTTAAAATAGATAATACCATATCTGATGTTACTAGTAAGTGAAAATAAATTTCCATGTTCCGTATTTGAATTTTACATATACTCGGTTGCATCTTTAAATTTGGGACATTTCATAGAAAATTTACACAGAAGAAAACCAAGGAATGTTTCCAAGCTCTGCTCAACTGTTGTTAACTTCAAATAGGTGGTGAGCACTTTATTGCACCGATGATCATAGACATCGTAAATTTTGAATCCAGGTTGTAGAATTACATTTTGGATGGATTTATTGGAAACATGTCCTAACTTTCCATTCAATACTTCACTAGAATTTATTATTTACATGTATAAAAGGAGGAATAAGAAAATATAACAAGTGACCGGTCCTTCCCAATTGTTTTCACACATGTTGAAATGACTAGGAAAAGCTTCAATAACTGGGATTCTTGTGAAATTATTTAAGTTTAAAGTTTAAAATTAAAGTTCTCTACCACTTTACTGAACAACATATGCCAAAAATTACTAGCAATTTTTTCCATGGTAACATGAGAAAAAGTAGTAGTTTGCTTAAATGAAGAAAACTACTGACCATGCTAATTGAATAAATTTTCACAGTAATAGAGGAATGGTACTATGGAAACAAGGGAAGTCCTAGTACCATGGGTGTAAGTAAATATATGAATCTTTTTGGACTCTAGAAATCCATCCTTATGGATAGAAACAAAGAATATAAAATAATGAATACTAAGGAGCCGGTAACTTTATTAACTAAAATTTAGAAATGGAAAATATAAAAGCACATGAAACGAAAGGGAAACCCTTCATTATAAGAAATAGCCATCATAATAGTAACATACAATAGGGTTCCAAGGTATTAAAGAAAATGAGTAAAGAAGAATACCATAGTAGCATTTGCAATTGAAGGGACAAGGAACATGAAATATGTCACTACCAAAGTAAGAAACTGAGCAACAATCTTCAGTTAGGGAGCAACAGAGAAAACCTTGATAAGAAAGCCTCTAAATAACTATCTACAATTTATAAAACCATATAAAGTTTGGAAATATTTACTTGAAAATTTGTTAGTCTACTTGTATATTTGTTACCTTAAAATCACAAAAACTATGGCAGAGAAGGCACACCCTTAAGCCATTGAATGATACTTGCTGGATCATACAATTGTCTACTTGTAAGAGAGCTCTTAATTTGTTTTGGATAGTGCAATGTATTTGTAATTCTGATCATATGGAGATACATGTGGAGATTACTTGTAAATACTTTTATTGGTTTAGATAACATTAAAGATGATTTTGATGAAGTGTACAAGGATTTTTCCAGATGTTGTTGTTTGTATTTGAGAGTTTGTTTATTTTTTCAGGATAAAATATATGTATAATATAAAACAATAGATTACAAATTCAACAGGCTTAAATAAGACTAACCAATATAGCCTATAGCGATTGTCATATTGCAACAACCTAGTTGAAATATTGGATTATTCAACTTAAACCTATTCAGTGGGTCTTGTGCTAATCCAAGAATTATTCAACTTATCGATCAAATGGGTATATACCAATTCTTATTTGATTTCCTTCAATATTATGATCAAGGTAATTAATTTATCCTTAAGAATGTTCACTTGTCAAACCATTTGATATTGAGTTTCTTGTTGTTTCCACCTCCAATTGTTGGTTTTGTGTCCTACAAATTATGGTTCACAACTTGGCATTTTAAACATTACCAAAATTTTCCATTCTCAACAATACAAACAAATCTCCTTGAGATTTTCCTTTAAGCCCTTAGATTATTATCTTCACTTCTTGGATGAAATCTAAAATGCAGGGCTCTTTTTGGAGGATGCTGCTAGAATTGCATCCATAATCCTGGTAATTCCTTTTCCCTCGAGGGATTTCCCACAAGGATTAGGAAGAAGCATGGGTAAAAGGAATGGGATATTTTGTATACTTTCATATGTTTTATATTTATGTAGATTAATAATATCAATAAAGATCCATGTTAACCATGGGTTCTTAAAATTTTCATTTTTATGGAAATTATTTTTTTCAATTTCATCTATTAGCATTATATACCTGGACTGTATATGCATATCACTATTCTTAATTCAATGAAATCATACATGTACATTTTGTAGTACATATTCATGGAATTTTTTCACTAGATGTTCTTTAATATTCTCCATACAATGCTGAAATGTTGGTCAATGTTTCAAAACAATTGGCTTATGAATATCTAATAAAATGTCCAATTCGCTGTAAGAGGTTTATAGAACTTTTCCTGTGTTTCACACAATGTTTATAGCTTAAGGTATTACAGACATTTTGATGAATGCTCAAAAAAATTCAGGGACAAATCTACGACTGTGGGGTATCTTCTTTCAAAATCATGCAAGTCTTGCATCTAGCCTCATCCATAAAGACCACAAGAAATAAGTAGGCAGAAATATTAAATAAGATTTGAATTCTTTCTGTAGGGTCTAACTATGTTACAAAAAAAATATTTTGGATCATTTTAGTAGTACTTTGATCACAACCATCTTGCCTCCTATTATTACTTAACCAGTCTATAGGTTGAAATAGACCTCCAAAAATATGAAGTCTTCCTCAGTCTGATTAATATAGACCTTTAGTTGTTTTCATTTTCCATTACTTTGATGACTAGAAGTTAAGAGAACCTTGATGCTCGTGCGCCTTTCAAAAATTAATGGTAAAGGACTATTCTGGTTATTTTTATTAGAAAGCAACATGGATTTATTGTTAACCTTCTTGTCTGTGTTAATTTTTCTCATCTGACAATCTGTGTTAATTTGCTTCTCTCCTTTCTCTAGGTTTTATAGAGGTTTCACATTCATGGCTTAGCCACTCTCCTTTCAATATTCATTTGCATGTTGCTCATACTGATCTCTAACTTGTTGATGAGACATGTCAATTTATTTATTTTTGAAAAAATAATTATTGAATGATAGTTTAATTAGTTCTTAGGACCTATTTTCTATTTCATCAAGTAATTTTATGTTTTTTATTTAGGCAAATCCAAATGATCATTTCATCCCTTTTGACATATGGTAATGATAAAAAAACATTTCATTTTCATGTGCATTTCTAGAAGCTGAAGAAGAACTAAAAAAGTAAGGGTGATGCTATCCCATTTATCTTTTACTATTGACGTTTTTTCTATCTGCCTTCATTTGATTTCCAATCTCTGAGAGGTTATAAAGTGGTGTTTTTGGATGCTTGTTCAATAAATTGGTTTTAGAAGGAACTGGTTTCTCTTTTATCATTTAGAATAATTTTAAAAATATTTGAATGAATTTTGATTGATGTACATTGTTTGATTTCACTTGTTTCATAATTTTGACTCCACCAAAAGAGGTTCACCAATGGAGAAGAATGAGGCAGAACAACATAAGAGAAAATTCAGGGGGACCCATACAAGACCTTTTAGAATACTAACCAAGGTATAAACATAATATTTCTACTAATTATATTTTCTTGCAGTTTTAATCCTATCCTCATAATGCATTTAGGACTTGTTAAACTACATGTGTAATTTGTCTTTGATACACTATCTTGGAGTCAATTTCCTACACTTCATAGTTTTGAAATTTTCTAGTCACTTCTAGTCCTAGTTGTTGTTGAGGTTCTAGTCAATTTCTTAATTGCTAGTGAGCTTTGTTGGAAATTGGCCAAACATCAAAGGGAGTGTTCCTATGGATCCACTTTTATTTAAAAATTTTCAAGGCTCTAGGTTGATATAGAGAACAAAAAACTTGCATTGCATATTTGGTACATTGATAAAGCATAAACTACAAAATCCAACTTATAAATATATATAATACATCTCATGGAGGAGTGTTAGCAACACTTGCAAGATTTAGCAATGGCTATTGTAATACACTTAGTGGGAATAAAGAATTTTCACTTTTTGAAACATTCATATCTTATATCTCTATAGCAAGTATTATTGTGGAATTAGAAGTCAAGATAAAAGCATTAAGGTTTGGTAAGAGCATTGCATTGTATTTTATTGACATTAAAAACATTAATTCTATGATAACATTTTTGCTTTCTAATAAAAATGAAATTTTCCCAAATCAATTGGATCTGAAGGTGATGGAGAATATGTATATGAAATATAGGGTGGGATGGAAGTGTGCCTCGACTGGAAATTCTTTAGTCTCTATGAATGGAGGTCGTGTATCCAAACATGGCTCCAACTGAACCATGTTTAATGATTGTGAAAAATGTGATGTAAACATTTGCATGCATTATTCAGTTTGCATGTGTGCTAGGTTATTTTTTATTAATATATAGTTCCCTATCGATTATGCAAAATCCATTGAGTGGCATCTGTTGTTAGATATCATGCCAATCCAATGACACTGCTAAGCTCCGACAGTAGGTTTCTGTCATATTTTCGACATCTTGTGGCCCTCGTTTGTCATGGCTCCGATAAGGCGGATCCGATAAAACCACATCGAACTATTGACTACATGTTGTCTCAAATTTAACAAGGTTAGGTCAGAAATTTTAAAACATACTCGTCACAAATTAGACCATGCTAAGTCTCATACTCGTTGCAAATTCGACAGTGTTAGGTCGGTAATTCGATAACATACTCGTCGAAAATTCGATAATGCTAAGTCTCATACTCATCGCAAATTCAACAATGTTCAGTCGGTAATTCGATAACATACTTGTTGCACATTCAACAATGCTAAGTCTCATACTCATCGCAAATTTGACGGCATAAGCGGGAAATTTTACAAAGGAAGTGGCTCACCTTCGACAAGGAGAAGTCAGATGTTCGAGAACATAGGAGTCAAAAATTCGACCACTTAGTGGTGAAATACTTTGGCATATTAGCTTCATCCTATGTCAAAAGGTCGATGGTGTTTGACATGGGGTTGAATATCTGAAGAATTCCCACCGACGACAAAAAAAAATGATGTTGTCGAATAACAAACAGGTGTCTGTCAAATTTCAGACATGGCATCCGTCGTATTTTGGGCTCAAATTCTGTTGTGTAAGAATTTAAGTTGTTAAGTATATGTGAACATTGTAATAAGAAATTGATTAAGGATCTACAATTAGAGTAGTCATAAATAAATTATCATGAACAAAACATAAAATATTGTTCTATATGTGTAGTATAATTTGTATTCTTTCATCATTTTCATGATTGTTTAAAATAGTTAAGGGTGTTTTGTTAACAAATATAAGGATGTTGCTTTAGTACTAGGGTACTTATTAGACAAACCAATAAATATTATTATTATTTATTTAACACTAATTATTATTGTTGTTATTATTATTTAATTAGTGTTAAAGATGATAAAAGTGTCCTTTACCATAAAATATAGTGGAGCAACTCAATTATTATAGGGATTATTGAGTAAAGTAATTAATCAAAGTATTAATTAAATCAAATGTAAAATAAAAATTATTAAAAATACATACTTAAATGATGAGATATGATAGCATTAAAGTAAGTGTTGTTAATTTAATGCCATCTAAGAAAATTAACTCGGATGGGTAATACATTTAATACTCAACATTACTGATTTCAAAAGTCAACACTAATTACTATATTATTGTTATCTTTATCCAAACATATTTAATGCTAAAATAGTGAGTGGGTCTAGTAATTAACCAACCATCGCATGGAAATCCCAATAGAATATATATATATAATCATTACTAATTAATGTGCATCCAAGTCACCCAAAGTAAATTAGTTGGAATTCAGGCTATCGAACTAATCGAGAAAGTAGGTACCTAAAATTATATAAGTTTGGATAGAAATAAAATTTTTGGGGGTTGTGAGTGAGTTGACATGGGGCAGTTGAGTAATCCCCAAGTATTCTTGAGGGAAGGAAAGTATATAGGGAAGAGAGAAGGGAGGAGAAAGGGATTGGATTATTTTATTCAGAAATTGGAATGTAATGGTGCAAGAGTTTAGAGTGGAGAAAGGAGTTGAGAACAGAGGAAATACTGCTAGGATTTTATTGGTCTATAGGATCAAGGGCTAGGAAATATATCAAATTTCTAGGGATAGCATGATAACATCTGATCGGTAGGGTAGTTCATCATTTTGGGGGTTTCTAGGTGGTCAAAAGGGAGCTACTACAGGAAAACTAAGGAAGCCATTTACAACTTGCTCGAAAACCAGGTATTATACTTGTTAATATGAAGGTTTTACTTTGTTTTATAATTTTCATGGCTTAAGTAATTGAATGATGAGATTAACAATTTTATGCAAAAATTCCTAATTGTGTTAGGAATTCTATAGTTCTATGATGTTATAATAAATTCTACAATTCTACGATGTTATGAAATGAATGTATAAAAAAATAAACACTTGGAAAAGTAGATATATATTTTGATCTAAATCATAATGCATATTACTATTAATCTATGATTTGAATGATCTTTTGTACATAGGACGGACTTTGTTGTTAGAATTAGTACCCTCCTAACAGAAAGGAAACTACAATTAGTCTCTCCATGTTGAAAATAACTATGCTCATGGTTTTGTAGTTCCTTGATCTTTTCCTTTGGAATCCATGTTTTGGGCCTTCTGGAAGTATATCCTTCCATCAGAACAAATATTCCTTCTTCCTCTGGCTTCTCATTCTTTTAACTTCTCCTTTTTCAAGCTCTTTAAGGATTTATTCTATTGGATGGATTGGTATCTTCTCACACTGGTCAACAATTGTCTACCTCAACTTATAAACCCTTCTCCATATATATATATATATATATATATATATATATATATA
>LPNX010981967.1:119437-337829 GCA_001517045.1 Pseudotsuga menziesii
TATTTGAATAAGAATTTGGTTGTTTTATCTTTATAACATTCAACCCCAACTTGCTAAACATTTCATCATATCAAATAACACTTGACAGCAGCATGACCTTAACTTAATGGGAATTGTGGCCAAAACCTTTAATAGCAGAAATATAACTGTCCTTTTTACAGAGTTCACATACAAGGAATTAATTCAAAATTTCAAACATTGCATAGTCGCTGAGCTGAGTTTGAACTTTGAACATGAATCTCAACACCTTCACACAGCAGATGTCTATCCTAGGACTGTAATGGTTTGGCTGTAACAAGGCCGAGGAAGAGTAACTGTATACAGAATGCGTTGTTTTATCACCACTCCTTGATGTTTTATAAAAATTCCCATATCCCAAAATAATTGCTAATCTGTGAGTGAATTGAAAGAACACTTGTGTTAGGATCCTGTTCCCTCTTTTAGATTATTTGGATGCATTTTTAAGGGGGACACGTATGAGAGAGGCTCTGATGGATATAGATCCAAAAAATGCCCAAAATGTAATTGTTTCTTCAGAAGAACACATTACAGTCCTTTTTAAACACAAGAATCATTTTCAGTATGGTAGATGACATAGACCTTGATCTTCACTAGAATCCAAAAACACTCTTTGCCAAGAAAAACATGAACAGAACTTATTCTAAAAAGTTTAAACCCACTAGCAAAAAGAAGGAAATAAATAATATCAATATTGACCCAAGAATAAGAAAGGAGATGGCAAAAAGAAAATACAAACCCTAACAAACAATGAATATACTCCAACAAACCCTAACAAACTCTAACTGCGTCCATGAAATATGCATGAAGCAAAGTGATCAAAGCTACAAATACAATATCCAACGGAGATAAATCCCAAGAAGGAGGGTGCTTCCATGAATCAAGAAGCAAATGCCAAGTAAAAAATCCAATGAAATATCCTCCAAAGCTGTCCAAGAGGTAGCGCTCTACAGATCTATGACTAATTGTTGGCTGCTGTAAGTTTACAATTTGAACCTCAAGATGTCAAGAAAGACACATTTGTAATATACCATACCAGCTGATTAATAGAAAGATTGCGTGCCCAGACATAACCTAGGAAAACACATGCCTATGTAAACCAAGAAATCTCCAATCTTACCCATTTTTTGCACATCTTGCAGCAAATTTTTAGACCTTCATGTAGCATCAATGGCGCAGATTTTGTGCTCATCTTCTAAGCATATTATCTGTATGTTAGGGAATAGAAATTGTACTCATTTTCTAACCAATATTCAAGCATATGGGCATAGATTTCCACCAGATATTTTTCATAATACAATTTTCTATATATTGTGCTCAGTTTCTACGCAAATTTTTGATACCTTGGGCACAGATTTTCACCAATATTGCAGATATCAAGTACATTGGAAAATTATAATACCTGAAGGTCAGGCTGGAAAATATAATGATGATGCTCCATGACTCAGACTGCAGATCAGTCAACACCACACCAACTTCAAAGTCACAACTTCAATACTTGTCGCAATGATTTTGTTGAAAATGATATAAAATAATAATTTATTTGATACTAAGCTGACAAGTATTTACCCGCTAATGAAAAATTCCCCATACTGATCTTGAAGGATACCATAGACCATCCACGCTGCTAGTTGTCTATACATAACCTGATGCCCATGCCAAAGAAGCCTGAAATCAACAGAAACAATTATTAATACAGAAAAGCTACTAAGGTCCAAAATATCTATAGAGGCCCTTGTATATAAACTTTTAATATTTCGAGCTCAAATTAAATATATTAATGTCCATGACGGACAAAAATTGGTCAATGGGACTAAGAAGAACATTTGACAACAGCAATAAAGAGTCCCTAGAACATCTCCTAACCAGTTCTTAAATCTTAGGTTAAGGAAAGAAAGAGTAGGCAATCAAATAGAAAAGAGAGAGGGAAGCCAAAAGGGTAAGTATAGAAAGTAAAATAGATAATACTCCATGAGAAGAAATCATCCTAGTGGCATTCCTCTTATTTTCAATGTAGTTTCCATCTATAAACAGAAACCTCATTTGCTCATTTCAGAAGGAAATGACATAGAAAACACACACAAGGGGTCTTCACGTGAGGGAAAAAGACAACCATGTGATGCACATTACACAGTAACAAGAAACATATTTGTCATTTGTTGTATGCAGCATATTTGAAGTACCAAAGGGGAAAATATGACACATATGCTAATCTAAAGAAAAATCACATAATGCAAGTATGAAAAAGAGACACTGCAAGATCTCCAACCAAGTATTCCCTTATCTAAAGGACGCATGTGATGGGATATCTACCAGACTAACACATACCAGCTCAAGGTTGGTTGGATTTTATATTCAGGTCTGAGTTGGATGCTTCTAAGATTATGGGGACTCAATGGCTATGGGGGCATTCACCATTAACTCTAAAAACATGGAGTCCCTTTTTTCATTTGAGAATGGAATGAACATCACTGCAGCATGTGTGGGTGGAACTCCCTGGCATTCCTTTTAGGTGTGCAAGATGCCATAAGTATGGACACATACACAAAATGTATGCTCAAATTCCCAAAGAAGATCTAGGTCAAAAGGCCAAGAGAAGCGTCATCCAAAGAGAAAAGTAGAGTCCATTGGACTCTTCAATAAGCGAAGATAAAAAAAAGGAGGGGGCAGTTGTCATGCACTGTGGTTTCAAAGGAGCCTCTAGTGAAGGGTCAACCTCCAAAAGATAATGGGTTAGTGGGGTCCAAGCTAGTGCCAAATGTGGTGGAGAATTTAGCCCAGGATGAGTGTCTCCCACTACCAAATAAGGGAACTAGAGTGCAAGTGCAGAAGCCAATAGATATTTCTCCCATAAGGGACTCACCTTCTTCTAGCATGTGTAAGCCTACTTCTACTCCTTAATTTTTGTACTCTAAAAAGGATTCTCAGAAGCTTGGTAATGAGAATTGGCTAGACTTGGAGTTTTATAGGACTGATCATAGATTGGTGAACAAAAGAGGGAAGATTGGTTTAGGGATCTCATGTTTAAATACCTTATATAGGAAGATTTAGTATGGGGTCAGATATAGGGCAAACTCTAGATAACAGGAAAAGAGGGAGGGATATGTGGATACCTACTCCCTCAAATCTAGAGAGAATCCTAAACCTTCGGGGCATCCCATATGTCCCTTAAGATCTAGACAAGTTGCTACAAACTTGTCAAATCTTGGGATTGAAGGAAGCCTAAGCATGGAAGGTCATAAGGAGCGCCTAGGGTTGGGGAAGGGAAGGAGGCCTAAATATCCATAGCTTGATCTAGAGCCAAAAAATAAATTCAACAAGGGAAAGATTTAACAAACAACTCTTTTGGGGGCACTTAAAGAAAAGGTAGGCCTTTTGGGATGGTTATCCATGATTTTATGTCCCTTAATGTTCGAGGGTTGGACAGCCCCTCTACAGAACATGCACTAAAGAGAAGACCTTCATAAGCCTAATGTGATTTTGATCCAAGAAACTATGGGAGAGGGGACTAAGATTTCAGGTGAACTATCTAAATTGTTCGGCGATTAAGATTTTATTTCTTTGGACTTAGTAGGCAGATCAGAGGATTTGATTTCTGGGTGAAATAAAAGAACCATGATATTATCTAACTATGTGATTATTGATTCATGTATATTGGAGCTCAACTTGATTCTCAAGAATTGGGCGAAGTTTATTCAATTATAAATATTTATTGGACTTATGAATAAAGAGTGGCCTCTCAAAATATTTGCTTGCACAAGTTTTTCAAACAAGGGACCTTAATTTCACTTTGAGTACAGCTAAGCTATGGGGCAATTTAGCTCATCCTGATCCAGTGGTAGAGTTTGTTTACCAACAAATTGGAAGAGGTGAGGTCAATTAAACATGCTAGAGCCAATCAAACTTGCTCATACTTTTTGACCACCTAACCAACTAGGTGGGAAACCATGTACCATGTACCATCAAGATGATCAAGGTGTACTTAGATCAAAATTTTCAAATCCAAAAGACTCAGATCAAGGGAGTGCAGCCAATCCATCTTCCATAGAGACATCATCCGAAACTATGAGGTTTATTGGGTTTTTTTAATGCAGAAGAGATTAGACAATAACAAGGCCTATATATCTATTAGAAATATTTTCCATGGCTCTATCATCAGAAAAGAGAACTCTACATGAAACATAGCATTCTTAGTTCTATAGTTTTACGAGTCAAGTTCTGGAAATTAAAGTTTGTAGCTTCAAATATTACCAGAACCCCTTCCCCACCAGAAGGCCATTTGAATACAAGATCCACCAGTGCCCTTATACCACCTGCCTCTGCAATAGCACCCTGAGCATAAGAAAACAAACATCAACTTCATGTTATTTGGAAAGGAGGAAGTAAACTAGAATGTTGTTCTATGGATGATAGGAAAATGAAGCAGTATTTAGTCAAACAACCCAGTTTTACCAATCAATAATAACAACTATAATTTCCATAGCATTTCCAGTGCATACAATACATGGGCAACACCATAAACATGCACAATGTAGGCAGGGTGCTTGCTAAAAGGATAAGTAAGGCTTCCTGTCATACAGGGAGATCTGACCATCATAGTTTTCATTTTTAGTTTTTAGATTAAATAAAAAATAAGCAAAGAGCATAAAGTTGACACCTTGTGCTCTTCTCCTACAGACAGGTTCCACAGTCCTCCCGTAGCCTCTTCAGCAACCCATCTATTAGGTGCCCTGGCAAGGGCTGCTAAAATGCTAATGCCTCCTTCCATAGCAACTGCTTTAGCCACATCGGTATTGACTGATAAATTTGCTATGGCTTGTAGAAGAACAAATAACATTAACTTGGGGACAGTCTGATCGAGCCTTTTAACGTTTAATTGAAGAAATGCTTAGGCAGTGCAACTCTCCACTTTCTGAATACTAACAGAAATGCCCTGAAATGCTAAGGGAGATGACTTGGTGTCACAAAATCACCCATGAACAAGAAAGTTCAGAAAAATTGTGCAAAGTGCAAAGTACAAAGAGAGCAGCTGACTTATATATTGAGAAAGTTGGTTTCACAGAATCACCCATGAACAGGTAAATTGAGAAAGTTGTGCAAAGTGCAAAGTACCTTTGCTGCTTCTGACTGTACACCCTCTTGACGCGACTTTGAAATATCCAACAGAAACCCAATGTGTGTTCAATCAGAAGCAGATTATCGACCTCTGATGACTGATGTAGTTCAATCCTTGATTCCCCTTGTGAAACAGCAAACTGGTTCCAGAGTGGAACTCCTGGTAAAAGAAATGAACTCAAGAAAGGAGGTTAACTTATCTATTAAAGAGCATCTACTTACAAGTGCAACTGATATGGTGCAATGCCTGAGAATGGATCCATTTGGGGCATTCTGTCAGCCTCAGTGTGACCTCTGCAAACCCTCCTCCTTTGCAAACCCTCCTTTGCCGCCCTCTCCTCTGCGAGCTCTGTCCCCTGCGGCCTTATCCTCTTCGGCCCTCTCCTATTGTTCACGTGATGAAGAATTACCTATTGACCACTCCTCTGCGGACAAAGGGAAAAAACCCCTCCCATTCCCATTCTAAATCTCACAGATAGCACTTCTCTGCTGCACCTAGAGCTTCTCGTGATGGGGAAGGAGAGACAGCACTATTTTTCAGTTCATTTTTGGATTTTACTGTGAAATTTTCACCACTGGTAGAGCTTTTAAATGAATGGTATTCACCTATAACAGATGATGGTTCAACATGTGGAATTGTTTCAGGGTTTCTCAATTTGGAATCCGTCTTTGCAATAGCAGATGCAGCACTGCTCTTTCCAGAAAACGAAAATGGAACTGAATTCATACCATTTGTCTCAGAGATAGAACCACCAAATAATGGGAAGCCCACAGAATTTGCAGTAGCAGTGGTTGATGTAGAGAAACCCTCGACTTGCCTCTTTTCCACAACAAAAATCCCAAATCGATTTTCTACTTTTGGTTTAAAACATAAACTCATGCCGTAATCGATTTCCACCATATATTTGGATCCAAGGTATGACAACGCTTGGTGGGTAGAGTTCTTTTAAGCGATGATAAACTATATTAAGCATATTAATAGCTACAATCACTCTAGTGAAGCTAAGAAAAATTGCAATGGGTTAGAATATGCATTTTAGTGATGGTTGTGTTTGATTCATGAAGTATCTAAAAGTCTTGGGTGTGGGATTTAGGAGCTCCCTAGAGTTAAGTATATCAAGTATTGTGTGTGAAGAGATGAGGACAATGAATACAAAATGCTTTCCCAAACACAAAAAGTGTATGCATATCATAATCATAGGGTAAATGACCTTAAGAAAGACAAGTGGCCAGTGACCTAAATAAAGGCATGATCATTTTCATGGGGAATAAGAAAATGTGGATTGGTTCTGGTTGCAAATTTGATGTTCTGTCTTATAAACAAATTGGTGTTTGGTTCATTAATCCATAGAATTCTTGAGTTCCTACCACCTTGCTTGAGGGATATTCACCCATATGGCGCCACTATTATAGACTCATAAGCGTCACTTAAGCTACGGCTCACTCATTAATCCATAGAATTATTGAGTTCCTACCACCTTGCTTGAGGGATATTCACCCATATGGCGCTTTCCATTTTAAATAATTAACGAATTAAGTGTATTTTGAAAGTGTTGTTAGCTTATTTGGCATGGAGACAATGTTGGATACAGAGACCAAGAATGATATTATGGAAGGAGTTGGATGTTAAGTATTGTTCAAATCCAGGATCACTTGGAGGTTATTATCAAAGTGCAATTCAGAGACTCCTATTGCAAACAAAGGAAATGGCATAAAGTATACATGCTCTAGATTTTTGTCCAATAGAGTGTCCTTCTTTGTTTTCAATGCAATTAATGGGGAAGTTTCCTTGAAAGGTAAATAATATATTGTCTATTTCTATTTGATTGCATTTTCAGTTGCAGTAGTTATGATTGGAACCTACCATAAACCAAAATTAGAAAATTATTTTTTCCCCAACAATGATGAAGTATATCGACCATCTTTGATGAGAATTAGATGTGTTTGATTTGGAAAGTTAGTAAAACTTACATGTTTGCATTGGTCTAATAATCTTTAGGGTGCAACACTATATATGAAAATAAAATGCTAGATTTGAAATATAACCAAGAGATATATAAGGTAAACTAGTTAGGATTCATGTAATCATGTAGTGGCATGTATGATTGGTGACCTACTTAGATGGCGGGCCTTGATATGGTGTAAACATGGGTGTTCTTAGAAGGTTATCATTGCTAAATAGTTTCATTTTCATGAGATCTTATGAATCAATATCGAAGATTTACCACAACGTTTTTACAGAACTTTCAACATTTCCAGGTTGACAATTCCCTTTTATCCTTGTAGTTGGATTTTAAAAAATCAAGCAATTTTAGAGCCGTCGCTTAAGCGACACTTAGGAAGATAGCCGTCGCTTAAGCGACACTTAGGAGGATAGAAATTTTAGCGCCTTCGCTTAAGCGACACTTAGGAGAATTGCCGTCTCTTAAGCGACACTTATCCCCACCATTTCAAAAAAAAAATTAATCTTTATGATTTTTGGCATGGTTAAAAGAAAAAATCCATGCACCGTCGGAAAAAACCGTCATATTTTGGATCAAAATCTAGTAGTGAGAGAGTGAAATGGAGGATATTTTTTTACTTGATCATGATACTAAGCAATTTCCCAAAAAGAATTCTACTCCACTATTACTTTTTCTATCATCAATACTTCCTGCCCAATCTGCATCAGCAAATGATTTCAAGGTAAATTCTTGTCCTTTTGGATACCATAAACCATACTCCATGGTACCTTTTAGATATTTGAGAATTCTTTTTATTATTGTTATTATGTGTTTCTTTGGGAGCTGACTGGAATCTAGCCACCAATCCAATAGCTTGCATCACATCTTGTCTTGTGTATGTCACTGTTGGGTGTTTTATTATGTCTAAATTAATCCACCTATTATTTAATTATCAACCAGGGTTGGTAAGCTTAGGGTTGACACAAAATATATGCAAAGGTAGAGGGTGTTGTGTATATATTTTAGCAAACAAAATATCGAAACATCTTTCAAAATGAAAAACCAAGTCAAACTCCAAAAATGCAATTATTAAAGTAATTAAACTGAGGTAGACTAATAAGCTAAACAATTGATAATAGACTTTAATCTGGAATACAATCAACAATTAACTATTCAAATGGAAAACTAGTGTACAAGGAAAAATTAACTTATAAGCATCTAGAAAACTTAATAAAATAAGCAAGTAGAAATCTTAATAAATAAAACATTAGGTTCTATCCTACAAGTTCTTTCAATAATAACACAACATAAAAATAACAACCTAAAAACATATTAAGGAAAACTCTAAATCTCACATGCAAACAAATAAATCAATTCAAAAGGAATAAACACAAAACCATACAACAATTAAACAAAATAAAAATAAAAAACTTAAAAATAACTTAAACTTTGTTCAAAGTAAAAGAATTAAGGAAAATGATAAAACTTAAATAAATAATTTAAAACAACAAAACTTTAACTTTAATGTTAAACAAAACTATCATCTAACTATTACAGTCAAAACATAGTTCATACATTCACAAAAAAAAACTAAAAACAATCTTAAAGCACATAAAAACACTAAAAATAGAACTAAGGGTTGAATGACAGATTAAACTGTGGGTCTAAAAGGGGTGGTTGAATAACATACTGAACAGGCTATCTGAATGACAGTTTGCATAGTTAAAATGATAAAAACTAACCTAAATGAACTAATCTTTAGTTGAATCCATGCATATGTAATTATAATGCATCGAAACAGTAAATAAACCTATTTAGCAACAAATTAGCCTTAAACTAATTCATTAACAAAAGGAATCATTGCATATTAAACTAATAAATAAAATGGAATTTAACTTGCATAAATTCAAAACATGAAAATAAATAATAGAATTGAATCTATTCTAAATTCATAAAAACAACTTATTCTATATTCTTGAAAACAAACACTAAAAGTAATGCTGGAAATGAAATGACTGGAAACAAAATGACTGAAAACAAGTCACTGAAAGCAAGCTATGCGTGCATCTAACTAATTAACTTTGAAATAGAACTAAGCTAATGTATTACAGAAAAGAAATAGAATAGAATTTACTATAATCTAATGGAAGCAAACTCGAATTTAAACTACAATAGCTAAAACAAAAAAAAAACTAAGCTAAACAAAGAAAATGAACCTTTGGTTGATGAGGGGCCCTCTCAGCAATTAGGGGTGATGCCTAGTTAACTTCTACTTAAATGCAATCTTCAACAACAATACATACAGCTCTTTATTCAGATGGTGGAATATAAGTACAATGTTCAAGAGTAAATCACAACAAGAACTCTTCTCCTAACTCTGCTAACTGACTAATTTTCTAGATATATAAGCTCTCTCACAAAGGTTTCTTTATATAGTGATTTACATAGATGAGAAATTCGGCCCTTTAGTGGTCGACTTCTCTCTAAATTTAGTCGACTATAATGGCATTTAACTTATCAGAGGCCAACGCATAAGCATATCCCTTCTTTAGCGCAAACAATATTAAAAGGTGGTGCACAGGATTCTCTTCAGCGTGAACGATCTGCAGAGGTGGCGCACAAGTTCCTTCCTGAGTGCAACAGGTGAATGATGGTGAACAAAGGAGAGCGTAGTGGTGAATATTCTATGGCGTGAGTTGAATGCATCAATACAGCATGTGGATGGTTGATGTGGTGGTGAGAAAATAAGAACGTAGGTAGGAAAGTATCTAGAACACAACTCCATCACTAGATGCATGGATAACCAGATCCTTTGCAGTTGTTTCATGTTTTAAATGCCCAGAGTTAATTCTCAATAGCGTGTAGTCTGATGGGCGATTTGGACGGAGTGCTAAATGGAAGGCTAGGACCTCATCTGGATACGTTGGGCATCGATCTAGGGCAAACACGGTGTCTATTTGCTAGCATGCTTCAGGACTGGAGTCTACAGCAACACATTTTGACATCTGGAAAACCACTAGCGAGTTTCACGTAACGGGTTGAATGACGAGTTGGACGTCGAGCTGGACATGCTGTGCAAAAAGCATGCTGAATTCATTTTGCGTATTAACTTTGGCCCAAAGAGACTATAAAACCTGCAAACAATTATACAAACCAATTAATATATCAATTCTTTTTTAATAATGTTATTTTTAATTAATAAAACCATAAAAATGATAATAATAAAACAATTTATATAAACCGTAAAAAACACTCATACCTGAGGTTGAATAATGATCTTTGTGTTATAAAATATACAAAATATAATAAAAGATATGGTTAAATGAATAATTTATCTTCCAAAAATGATAACAAATCTAGGATCAACATTCCCCCAAACCAAAGAAATTCCAGGTCCCACTGAGCAAAAATAAAGAAAAACAATTTAGGAAGAAGGAAAACTAACAGATTCCTTCAACTTGGAAGATGAAGAAGGTAATTTAAAATTGACTCTGTTAACCTATAACTTAAAAACAACATATCTTTCATGTCACACATTGTATAAAAATTAAAAATGACTTCATTGGGTTTTCAACATTCTTAGTTTAACACCTCTCAAGTTCAAAATAATTTTATCATTTATAAGGTTTAAAATTAATTCCAGTGTTTATATTCCTGAAAATACTTATCATTTGTTGGAGATAAATAGATTTATCAAAAAAAAAAAAAATCTAATTTTCAAATCAAATCCATCTTCCCCCAAACCAAAGATATGGCGTGTCCTCAATCCATAGAGAGAAGAAATGATTGTTCCAAAAAAATAGAAAGAATGTGAGCATGCTGTGAATTAGTAAAAAACTAACTAGTAAATGGAAATGGTTCAGAAATGTATATTCATGAAAAATAAAATAGTTCTTACAAAGATGATGTAAATGAGAATAATATAATTAAAAGAATACCATAGGGAAAAACTAGCCATCCATGCCTTATTGTAAAGACATCCTATCATCATAAAGTATTTTAAGTGTATCCTGGAGTGCGTGAGATTTACAGCGATGGGTCCCATTTCTAAGATAATGATATCTTAGGTATATGCGGAGTTAGATGGCGTGGGAAAATTCAAATTAGAGCCATTCTCGAATGGCATTACAAACAATTGGCCATGACATAATTTTTTTGAAAGTGTTTTCATATATTATCACTATTTGATGAACTATGTGTATAGTGGTGTATTAACCAGATCTCATTTACCAGATATTACCCCGCTACCAGTAGGCCTATTCAATACCCTGGCGGGTTTATATTGGTACAATGGAAGCATATCCACGCTGCGAGCTAGCCTATTCAGTACCCCGACGAGTTTACTTGCATTTATCGAGCTTCCTGTTGTAAGGTTTTTACTTAACATTGACCCGCTGCTAGCAGGCCTGTTTAGCACCTCGATGGGTTTGCCTTGTATAATGATATTAAATATATGGAAGCCGATTGGTACTAGAGCATGTTAAGTCCTGCTAAACACATAATTCATTTTTTTCAAAATAAAGTTATAAGTAATTTCATAATGGCCAAACTCATAAAACATGTCGAAAGAGAATAACTAAAAGTTATTCTTTAACCTAACGGTCCTTCTTCTTTATAAAATAAAGTAATGTTCCCCACAGATAAAAATTCCACTTACTTTCAATTTATCATCAAAATACTCAAGAGACAAGTTTTGTAACAAGTATAGGATGAACTAGTAATTTATAGGTAAAAAAATAAGGATGTGAAAAATATGATAATGAAAGTGGGTCTTATCAAGCAATTGTTTAAAAGAATAAATCATAAATATACATGTTTGAATCAAGATACAAGAAACTATATGAATCATAGAAAAACTGGTGAAGTATGATATACAAAAAATATTATCTGTATAAGCTGCAAATGTCGAAAGAACCCTAAAAAGATTAAAATACTTGATAAGTATTTAGTATACTTTCCTTGTCCAAATAATATTCCGTTAGCTTCTCATAGAGAAAATATAATTGTAATCAAATTGCAAAACCACTTGTTAAATGATTCAATTTATTCATAAAGACATAAAATAAAAAAGTGTCATGTGTAAACAACCTATTAGAAACAACTCTTATTTATTCAAAGCAACAAGCACATCTTTACATATATATACAAGTGATAATAACCCAAAATATTTTTCAAGGATCGGGAGGAGGAGGAATAGCTTCCCCTTCAAATAATTCCATTTCATTTTGCTGCAAAACATTTTGTATAAAATCTTGTTTAGATGTCGGTTGGTGATAGAGCCTAAGTCTATGTCCATTTACTACAAAGGAAATTTCTGAGCCATCAATTGTTTTAATTTTTACTGATCCGTTGTCAAAAGTTGTAACTACTTCATATGGACCCATCCAACAGATAGTTAATTTCCCTTTAAAAATTTTAAACCGTGAATCGAATAGTAGTGCCCAATCTCCAGTATTGAATTGCTTTTGCTCAATAAATTTATCATGCCATGTTTTTCTTTGATTCTGTATTAACATCCTTCTTTGAAGTGCATCTTGTATAATTTCGTCCAACTCATTAATATGCAATACTCATTTTTTCAATTCTTCATCCAAATTCATGCCTAATTATGTTGCCATAAAAAATGCTTAATCTTGAAATTTAATAGATAAAAGGACTTGTTTTCCATGCACTAACTCATAGGGGGTATGTCTGGTAGTGTTTCTCCATGTTATCCTACAAGCCCATAAAACCTCTGGGAGTCTATATCTCAAATCCTTAAGATGTAATTAAATGGTCTTAGTTAAAATACCTTCTAATACTTTATTAGTTGATTCTACCTCACCATTAGCTTGAGGGTGGTAAGGTGAATATTTGCAATGTCAGATGCCATATTTCGTAGTAATTTCTTTCATTAATTTAGAAGTAAACTGGGTACCTTGATTTGTGATAATTTCTCTAGGTACACCAAACCGGGTTAATATTTCTTCATATATAAATTCTACCACCGATTTCTCAGTGGCTCTAAATAAAGCTTTAGCTTCTACCCACTTGGTGACATAGTCCGTACAAACTAAGATATATTCCGTTTTACAAGACATGGGAGAAATTGGTCCTACAAAATCAAGAGCCCATTTCTCAAAAGGTTCAATCATAACTTGGGGTTGTAAAGGAATTTGATCAGATGGTGTAGGTCTACGCAATGTTTGGCAACTATCGCATCCTTTAACATATTTAAAAATGCTTGGCCAATAATAACCAGAATGTAAGACATTATATATTGTCATTTTATCATAAAAATTTCCTCCACATGGTCTATCATGGCATGCATGGAGGATGTCTGTCATTTCATTCTCCCACACACATTGTCGAATAACAATATCGTGACCAGTGCGGAAGAGATCATTATCAATCCAAGAATAATTTGAACTCTGAACTATAATACAATACTTCTCATGTGGAGACAAATGGTTTGGAATTTTCCTAGTTGCTAGATAATTGGCAATATTCGCAAACCAAGGGGTTTGAACGGATACAACAAATAGATATTCATTAGGAAAAGTGTCGTCAACTAGTTTAGTACCGTCTTCATGTTGAATGCGGGAAAGGAAGTCTGCTACGAGATTTTCGTTACCAGGTCGGTCAATGATGGTAACGTTAAATTCTTGCAATAAAAGAAGCCATTGGTTCACTCTACCATTAGTAATTGGTTTATTCATTAGAAATATAATGGAGGAGTGATCGGTATGGACAAAAACTTCATAACCTGTGATATAATGACAAAATTTATTAATAGAATAAAGTACTGGCAAAAATTCTTTTTCAGTAACAGTATAATTTAATTCAGCAAGAGTCAGATTTTTGCTAATAAAATAGATGGCATAAAGTGCTTGTCCTTATTTTTGGCTGAGGACTCCTCCTATGGCCGTATCAGAGGCATTGGTAGATATGTGAAAAGGGAGGGACCAATGAGGACCCCTAAGTATTGGTGCCACTAATAGTTTATCTTTTAAGATCTCAAAAGCATTTTGACAAGATTCTTTCCACTGGAATTCGGAGTCCTTTGTAAGTAACTTAAACATTGGTGCAGCTATTTTAGTAAAATTTTCAATAAAGTGATGGTAATAGCCTGCATGACCAAGGAATATTCTTACCTCTTTCTGATTTTTGGGAGAGGGAAGGCCAACAATTACTTCGATCTTTACAGGGTCTACCTTAATTCCTTGAGAAGAAACATGGTGTCCCAAAACTATACCTTCTGTTAGTAAAATTTTACATTTTTTGTGACTGAGAGATAAATTTATTTCTTGACATTAAATCAATACCTTCTCGAGGTTGTTAAGGGATTCTTGAAAAGTATTACCATAGGCCATCAATTCATCCATGTATACCTCCCCACAATCATGTATAAGATCGGAAAAGATTCCTAAGAATGCTCGCTGGAAAGTGGGAGGTGCATTACATAAGCCAAATGGAAAAACTCAATAAGCATATGTTCCCCAAGGGCATGTAAAAGTGGTTTTTTCTATATCTTCCAGTGCTATTAAAATCTGGTTGTAATCACTATACTCTTCAAGAAAGGAAAAATATTGTTTACCTGACAGAGTATCTAATACTTGATTGATAAAAGGTAAATGAAAGTATTCTTTAAGTGTATGTTTGTTTAACTCTCTAAAATCAACACAAATACACCATTTCCCTGTAACTTTCTTCGCAACTACTATTAAAGGAGATACCCATTTGTTGTCGGAAAAAGGATAGATGAAACTAGTAGTGAGGATTTTTTGTAATTCCTATTTTACTATATCTTTTAGAGCAGGATTCATCCTAGCTGCCTTACAGGGGACATGCTTGGATCCATATAAATATGGTGAATACAAGTATGAGGGTGTATACCCTTCATATCAGTGTATTCCCATGCAGATGCTCCAACTTATTTCTTAAGAACTTTAAGCAGCTGTGTTTGTTGGTTTTCACTTAATCCTACATTTATATGTAAGAATTTTCTAGGGACAACCTCACAAGGGATGTTATATGGTCATGTATGCTCTTCAATTATGAAGACACAAGGTGTTTCTCTAAACATTGAGAGAGCCATATTCTCTTGAAATTCATCTCCAAAAATATGATCGAGTTGAGCAAAGGACTGAGGGAAATCTGTACAGGTTGTCGAAGAAACAAACTGGTTTAATACATTCTTAGTGGTCTGCTCCTAAAGTGCCAAAGAAAAATCACTAAGAAGGGAGAGATCATCAAATTATTCATCCCCCAAAAAACAATTTAACCACCATGAATTTTCAGTTATTGGTTGTGCTGGGGGGCATAAAATAAGTATTTGTGTGGACAACCCATTGGAAATAGTCATCTCCCCATCCCTACACCCTATAAAAGCATTTGTAGTAGCTAACCATGGTCTTCCCAAGATAATAGGATGTCCTTTAGAAGGATCCTTTGATTCTATGACCATAAAGTCGACAAAATATTCCCATGAATCTATTGATACAACAATGTCATCCATGACTCTAGCGGGTTTTACTGTAGTGTGATTTGCTAGTTATAGGATGGAAGGTGTAGGTCAAAGAAATTGTCCTAACTGTAAAACTTCTAAAACTGCGATGGTCATCATGTCAATAGCAGTCCCTAAATCGATTAATGTATTCTCTATGGCGGTGTTGTTTATGATTATAGTCACTACTGGGGCTCCTGGATTTGTATATTTTGTAATCTGGGAATGACCTGTCATACATTGAGACATTTCTATTATAAAATGAATTATAAAAGGGTCATTTTGCTTCTTTCCTATACGTTTAATATAGATGTCTTTTATTACCTTACTATAGATTGGTATATCTTTGATAGCTTGTAATAGAGGGGTTTTAATACAAATATTCTTTAATTGATTCAAAATGTTATACTCCAGATGAACTACAGGTTTTTCTATTACTAATATTTCTATAAATGGAGGAATTATTTGCTCCTAAATAGTTTCTTATGGAGGATGGGTGTGTATTGGAACCTTTGGAATTTTCACATCCTCCAAAATATAATCATTCAAGGGTTCACTTGAATCTTATTCTTCATTTGGTTCCTAAATGATGACTGATGACTTGGGTTTATTATTCACAACTCTTCCCGATCCTAATTGAATTTCATGTACAGGTACAGTCGAGATAACATATGAGGGAAGAGTTTGCAACTCAATGTTGTTAAGAGCTTGAGTTGGTTTATTGTTAGGGTTAGGTATCAGTTGTGCAGGTAACAATGTCAGTTGCGGAGGATTCACATTCTGAAAGTGATGAGGTTGTTGTGTCATAAAAGTAACTGGAGGTAAAAATCCAGACAGCATTTGCTGGAAATTTGTTTGATTATGAGGATAAGGATGATTAGGTGCAGGGACATATTATGGCTGAGGATATGGTTTTCCTCTCCATCCTTGTGACCAATATTGCTTTTGTGGAAATTGAGGAGGAGGATACCGAGGTGGCCAGTTCTGCCAACTAGAATTGTTCCATTGTTTAGGTGGTTGATATAGAGGATAATAGAGTGGAGGTTGTGGTGGGAAGTTTGGATATGCTGGTTGGTATCTAGGTTTACAAGGAGGCATCCTAGATGTTTCAGCTACATCCCCACTCTTATAGATGGCTTGCAACCCAGGAAAAGATGGGAAGTTATCTGTTGGATGCTCTTCTGTACATATGTGACATACAGAGATGTTGTTTAATGGGCGTTCCCTTTGGGGATGTTTAGTTCTACATCTTGGACAAAAAATACTCATTCCTGCTCGTTCTTAATCCTCCCTCTTCTTCGGTAGTAAAGAATCTAGTTGAGAACCCGTTTCTCCTAAGATATCAGTCTTAAAATTATCCAATAGGTTTCCTATCTCTACTCTTGTAATACCTCCTAAACTAGGAACATTCCCTCTTATATTTCTACTAAAAGGCTCTCAATTTTTTTTTGTAACTTTCCTCCTACTCCTAGAATATTTTTTACACATCTAACCGATATGTGCAAAAGTTTTATGGGAAATATCACCATCTGCCATGAGATTAAGACTTTCTAACAAGTCCTCGGAGATCCCCTTAAGGAAAATTGTACGTACTGCATCTTCTCGGAGGTCATTATATTTAGACTTATGTAATGTATAAATGAACCTTTGGAGATAATCCTCTAGGATCTCATCTTCAAGTTGTTGTATCTTGAATATATAATTTTGAGAGTCCTTATGTTTGTAGTATTCTTGGTATTTTTGTAAGAATGAGGTTTTCATATCATCTCAAGTCCTAATAGTGGATTCTCCTAATCCCATGAACCATCTCAAGGCGGAATCCTTGAGTGTAGCAAGAAAGATTTTTAGTTTGTGAGCGTCTTGTAGATAATCGTAACTCCTACAAAGGATATCGAACTCAAATAGGAATGTGTCCGGGTCCTCATTAATTTTTCCATATAAAGTAGGTAAGGAGGAAGGAGGGATGTTTTTCATGGTTACATCCTACATTGTATCTAAGATAGGGAACCCAAAAGTAGCCTAAGTTCAATTTTCTCTTTCTCCTTCTTCATTTCTAACTTCATCATGATATTCATTTTCTCCCTGTCTCTCCATATAAGATAGATTCTTAATGTAAATATACCTAGGAAGCTCCTTTAGAGGTGATAATGGGGTGTCCCAATGTTCTTTTTTGGGAGAGATCTTCCTCTTGTCAACCGTATTTTTATTGAATCCTAGAGGGATAGTAGGTTCTACTGTAGAAGTTTCAATTTACGAAATAACTGGATCTACAGAGGTTCCAAAGAGAGCTTTTACTTGAGTAGGATCAACAAAGTCAACAAAATTTGGGTCTCCTACTAGTGAAAAAGTTGTGTTAATTGGATTTGAAACTAGTGGAAGGCTAGGGGTTTCAAATGGTTGATCTTATTGAACTTCCTTAGGAACAGGGTCCTTAGGATGTTCTGCCAAGGTTCCTTCTCCTTATATGGATTCTCCAATAAGATATTATAAGGGAATATATTTAGGTTTCAGGGTAGAACTACTTCCTAAAAGTGTCTTTCAATACCTTTCTAGTGAGTTAGTAGTTGGGGAATTACATCCCCTACGGTAGTTAGTAGAGACCTCAGTAACTTTTTTGGTCTTGACAAATCTACCTTAAGGATATCTAATTATACTCATGAAAGAATTTTAAACTAAATAAAACCTATGCTATTACTATTGCTGGATTTGGGGGCTCCTGTTATAATAGATGCACAAGTTCTTACCTATCATCTTACCACTTCCTCGCTACCAACCTATTACTAAAATTCATAAAGAATTCTATTCTACCTTATAGAACAACTCCCCGGTAATGGTTCCAAAAGTGTTGGGTGTTTTATTATGTCTAAATTAATCCACCTATTATTTAATTATCAACCAGGGTTGGTAAGCTTAGAGTTGACACAAAATATATGCGAAGGTAGAGGGTGTCGTGTAAATATTTTAACAAAAAAAAGATCGAAAGATCTTTCAAAATGAAAAACCGAGTCAAAATCCAAAAATGCAATTATTAAAGTAATTAAACTGAGGTAGAATAATAAGCTAAAAATTTGATAATAGACTTTAATCTGAAATACAATCAACAATTAACTATTCAAATGAAAAACTAGGGTACAAGGAGAACTTAACTTATAAGCAACAAGAAAACTTAATAAAGAAAATGTTGATGTATTTGTAACTTCAGAATGTATTCACTTGTATATTTTATGTATTGTACCCCGATGTTCATTATGGGAAGTCTTTGTAATGTAATTGAGTCATGTTATTCCCCAATGTTCCCATCGCAAGATTCAATAATGTAAACAAGTCATGTCAAGTCATTGTGGGTAACCCTCCTATTGTTCAAGGGTTAAACTGCCCATAGTTATGGGGCCCTAGGGTTATTAGACTCTCCTATAGAAGTCATCCCTAGTGAGTTATTGTCAAGTCAAGAATTAGTATAAATAGAGAGCGAGCCTCTCTATTTATCACACACTCACTCACAATCCATTGTAGTGCATAACTAAGAGAGAAGAAGTTGTTGGGATAGGAGAGAGAGAGAGACTATTGCTGTCGAGAGATCATCTTACTATTTTTGGGGTTTTTCTTTTGGTGTTGATTCTATATCTAAGGAAGTTGCGGGGTTTTTATCCTATATGGTTTATTCGAGGAAAAAATTTGTGTTCATTGTCTCTTATGTTTTATTTTTGTGCTTGTTATTCTCTCAGTTAAATATCCTAAGATAACGCTAGCTTTAATGTTAAAAATCTAACATCGTATCAGAGCTAACGTGAAAAGAAGACACTGTACAGCTACCAAAACTAGGGCTTCCTATTTTTTGTATATATCTCCACATATTTTCATAAAAATAAGGTTGGGCTGACTCTCCTCTCCAGGGCACATATTTCTGTCGAAGCAGAATCTGATTCTAAGCATTTTTAGTTTTTGACTTGACAATACTGCCGAAAAATAGGGCTTTCCACAGAAGTGGAATTTTTTAGTGAGCCCAGGCCTGGATTGATCTCCTCCTCAAAATCAAATTTTATAGATCACGATCAAATTTTTTGGTTGGACAGAACTCTTGGAAAGTCAAACCCTAATCTGCTCCTGAATGAGTACTGCAGAAACTCAGCTCTAGATCCAGTTCCAACATCTTGACCTAGTAAAATCTAAATCTTTTGTATTTCCATTTGAGGTTCTTAGTTAATATGTCTCATCATACCAAGCTTTATGAAAATCTTGAGGGAGCCGATAACTTTTGATCCTAGAAGTAGAGGATCTCCCTAGTCTTGGAAGAAAATGAGTTGGACTCTTACATCAATGAAGAGGTTCGAGTTTCAAAGGGAGATGAGGCTAAGGCCTTACACAAAATGAAATTGGTCATGGCTAAGAGGATTATTGCTGATTCAATCAAGGTTCACCTCATACCACAGGTGTCCTTCCTAAAGAAAAATAAAGCTATGTTTGATGCCCTGACCAAACTGTTTGAAGGAAAGAACATAAATAGAAAGATTACTCTAAGAAACCAATAGAAGAATCTAAAGATCCAGAATGCGAAAACCATCCAGTATTATTTTTCAAGAGTCTCTCGGATCAAGGAACAACTAGAAGTAGTAGATGAAGAAGTGGAGAATGCAGAGATTGTGATGACCACATTGAATGGTCTCCCTAGATCATGGGATTCTTTTAATCAAGGAATCAATGCCAGAAAGAAGTTAGTCAATTTTAGTAGAATGTGGGAGGAATTCTCACAAGAAGAAGCTCAGATAGCAGCTCGAGAAGAAAATATGGGAAGTTAATATCATGCTCTCACAGTCCAATCCAAGAAAACTAGAACAAGCCATCACAGAGGTAAGCACTCTCACCAGAAGAGTAACTTTTGAAATCCTAGAGATATGTCTAAGTACATTTGCTATGCATGTGATGAAAGAGGACACTTTGCAAGATATTTTCCTATAAACAAAAATATATCTCACAAGAACAAGGAAAATAAGAGAAGACATCATGGTCATGCTACAGAGGATGATGAACCTTCCACAAAGAAAACCAGACAAGATAGTGATGATTCTTCAAGTGATGAAGAATATGTTCTGATTTTTGCTCTCATGGGAACTATCACACATGTAAGCAATGATTGGCTTATAGAAAGTGGTGCCTCCAAACATATGATATGATTCAAGGAATCCTTTGTGAAACTATCTGAACATGAATCACCTCATAAGGTGAAAATTGGAGATGACTACCAGTATCCAATAAAAGGTAGTTGTTAATCCTCATATAACATAGACTCTGGAAAGTCTATAAAGATGAAAGATGTATTGTTTGTACCAGGACTAAAGAAGAACCTCCTCTCCATATCTACATTGGATGCAAAAGGAATGAGGGTTGCATTTGTAGATGGCCAAGTTCTCATGTGGCCAAAGGGAATGACTATTGACGATGCAGTAGTAATTGGGGAACAAGAAGGAGGTCTATACAAATTGAAGGGCCAACCAAAACAAGCTTTGGTTCATGACTTAGTAGAATTAAATGAACTTTGGCATAGAAGGCTTGCACATGTGCACTACAGACCACTACCACTTGCAAGCAAAGTTGTTGAAGGTATTCCAGAAATACAATAAAAACATGACAGTGTCTGCAAAGGATGTGCAAAAGGGAAGAACACAAAGAAGACATTTCCAAGTAGCGAGAGAAAAGAAAAAGGAATATTAGAAATCATCCACTCTGATGTATGTGGTCCAATGTCATTTACTTCATTAAGCAGGTATGCATACTATGTTTCCTTTATTGATGATTTTTATAGGAAGACATGGATATACTTTATGAAGAACAAAGATGAAGTATTTAGCAAGTTCAAGGAATTCAAATCCTTGATCGAGAACCACACAGAAAATAATATCAATACCTTTCAGTCAGATAATGGTGGATAATTCACATCAAATCAATTCAAAGAGTTATGCAAAGACTCATGGATTAGGAGGGAGTTATCCACTCCATATAATCCACAACAGAATGGGGTTGCAGAAAGGAATAATAGAATGATCATGGAAGCTGCAAGGGCCATGCTTCATGATCAAGATATTCCCATGCATATATGGGAAAAAGCTTCCAAAACAACAGTGTATGTATAGAACCATACTCCGCACAGAGTAATTGAGAACAAGACACCTAAAGAAGTCTTCTCCGGTAAGAAACTAGAAGTCATCCATCTCAGAATATTCGGTTGTCCTTTATACATACACATTCCGAAAGAAAAGAGGACAAAGTTAGATCCCTCAAGAAAGAAGGGTATATTTGTGGGATACTCTGAAAGTTCGAAGGCTTACATAATATACTTCCCAGGATTCAAGAAGATTGACATCAACAGGGATGTAACATTTGACAAAGATTCAGCTTACATCAAATCCAGAAAGAGATTTGCTGAAGAACCTGAAGAAACAAAAGTACCCAGAATTCATGATACAACCATGATTGAAGAAATTCAAGAAGAAGATCAAGAATTATAAGAACCTCAAGAACCTATGGATCCACCTCAGGGGAAGAAACCTCGCAAGAGGAAACCTGCTTGGGTACAAGAAATTATCCAAGGTGTAGAAATATATCATGCTTCAGAAGAATCACACAGAGGAAGAAAGAGAACGAGGTCCTGCTCCAGTTATGTAGCCCTGCTATGTGACTTTATTGATAAAGAACCTTCCAACTTTGAAGAAGTGGCAAAAAGAAAGGAATGGAAGAATTCTATGATCGAGGAGTATCAATCGATCATGAAGAATAATGTTTGGGATGTTGTTCCAAGACCAGAAGGGAAGTCTATTGTAACTTCCAAATGGATCTACAAGATCAAGCATGCTACATATGGAAGCATAGAGAAATATAAAGCAATATTTGTGGCTCGTGTATTCTCCCAAAAAGAAGAAATAGACTATGAAGAAACTTTTGCACCCATAGCCAGATACACTTCCATCAGATTAGTACTTGCTCTGGCCGCAGTAATGAAGTGGAAGATACACCAGATGGATGTCAAGACTACCTTCTTGAATGGTGTAGTGGAAGAGGAAGTATATGTGGAGTAGCCACTCAGTTTTGACACACATGATAGGGAGTCTCATGTGTATAGACTGAATAAATCTCTGTACAGTTTGAAATAGGAACCAAGGAAATGGTACGATAGAATTGACATCTTCCTATCCAGTTTGGGATTTACCAAGAGTAAAGTAGACTCCAAAATTTACTACAAGGTTGAAGAATGGAACCCAATGATACTCCAACTATATGTAAATTATCTGTTTGTAATAGGTATGGATGGTTTGATTGTTGATAGGAAGAGAAATCTTGTTTCCGCCTTTGAAATGAAAGACTTAGGTATGATGCACTATTTTCTATGTATGTAGGTGTCACAGAATACATATGGAATATTCCTCAAAAAAGGGAAGTATGCAGTAGATATTTTGAAGAGGTTTCGGATGATGGACTGCAAGGCCATAACCACCCCTATGGCATCGAACCTAAAGCTATTTAGTGATGCTTCATTAGAAGCGGTTGATGCCATGATGTATCGTCAGATGATTGGGTCCTTGATGTGCCTGACTGTTAGTTTTTCAACATTAAGCTAGCATTATGTTAGGATCTTTACTGAGAGAATAACAAGTACAACAATAAAACATAAGCACATCACAAGAGACAAGAGACAGAAAGAGTTTTCCTCGGGGAAACCATAAAGGATAAAACCCCACAACTTCCTCAGAGATAGAATCAACACCAAAATAGTAAAAGCCCCAAAATAGTAAGTGATATACCAACAACAGTAGTCTTCATTTTGTCTAGCCCCAGTGTATTTCCTTCCTCACTAATGCGCTACACTTGAGTGAGTGAATGATGTGTGTGATAAATAGAGAGACCCACTCTCTATTTATATTCTTTTGTTCACTTGAAGTGCACTCAATCATGTCGGCCTTACTTAACAATTACTTACTAGAGCCGACATCTCTATGAGTGTCTAATAACCCGAGTGCCTCGAAACTATGGGGACTTTAACAATGACTTGACATGACTTATTTACATTATTGATCCTCCCGATTAGAACATCAGGGTATGAAAACATGACTCAAATACATAATAGATACATCCCAGAATAAACATCGGGTTACAATACATAAGATACATAGATGAATACGTTCTGAAGTTACAAATACATCAACACTCCCTCTTAACTAGGAAGGTATTCTTTCGACACAATTTTCAGCACTGGTCTTCTTCTCTGTATCAACTGGATCATCTCGTCATCTGCATCTTGATTCTTTTGGGTCTTGAAGTCATCTTCACTGGATTTGGATCATCTCTTGATCTGGATCATCATGGAGCATCATCACTAGATTTGGATCATCACTGGATCTGGATCATCATGGAACATCATCACTGGATCTGGATCATCACTGGATCTGGATCATCATGGAACATCATCACTGGATCTGGATCAACATCACTGGACTGGATCTAGATCATAACTCGATCTGGATCATCACCACTGGATCGTCATCACTGGATCTCAATCATCACTCGATCTGGATCATCACTGGATATCATTACTGGATCTCAATCATCACTCGATTTGGATCATCCCTGGTGCTATCTCATGATTCTTCTCGTCACAGGAAGTTTTACAGAGCCAGCCCTTTTTCATGCTGGTTGTAGGCCTAGCCATCATGTAGGTCTTCTCCCAGCACTTACATCTGACCTACTCATCAGAAAGGCATGCTCAGCACTCACATCTGATCATGTAGGAACCAATCCTATAATCATATCAGAAAGGCCCAGCACTCACATTCACCAGCATGATAGGACACACCTACTATCATCTATGAAATGACTCAACACTTACAACCACCAGCATGATAGGACACACCTACTATCATCTGTGGAAAGGCACAGCACTCTCATCCACTAGCATGGTAGGACACACCTACTACCATCTATGGAAAGGCTCAGCACTTAAAATCACTAGCATGGTAGGACACACCTACTACCATCTGTGAAAAGGCACTGCACTTACAGTCACCAGTATGATAGGACACACCTACTATCATCTGTGAAAAGGCACAGCACTCACATCCACCATCATGGTAGGACACACCTACTACCATCTGTGGAAAGGCTCAACACTTACATCCATCTAGGCGGGAACACATCCTGCTCACAATGATGGAAAGGCGTGCACTCATATCTGATCATGAGGGAACACATCCCAGCAATCATATCAGAATGGCCCCTAGTCCTCCTCGACTGAGCTACCTGGTAACTGACCGGGCGCCTCCATTCTCCTAGAGAATGGCAGTTGCCCTTACATCTGACCTGCTCGTCGCAATGGCCAACAATCACATCTAACATGGAAGGAACTTAATCCTTTAGCCATGATAGAATGGTTTAGCACTTACATCTGATCAAGTGGGAACACATCCCTCTATCACATTAGAATGGCTACTTAGTTCTTACACTGAGTGTTCTTGGTAACTAACCAGGTGCCTCCATTCCTAGAATGGAAATTTCTCTTACATCTGTCCTACTCGATAGAATGGCCAGCACTCATATTTGACATGGAAGGGAGCAACCCTATCACCATGACAAAATGGCTCAGCCCTTACATCTGACCATGGAAGGAACCAATCCTCTCACCATGTCAGAATGTTTATGGGTCTCATCACTTTCTCTTGGAGGGAACCTCGATCTAGAGAACACCAAGCTTCTCCCTGAAGTACTCGAACTTCACTCTGGCTAATGGCTTTGTTAACACATCAGCTATATGTTCCTCTATCGCAACATACTGGATCTTCACTGCTCCTCTCTACACCATATCCTTGATATAGTGATACTTGATCTCGATATGCTTCGACTTGTCATGGAACACTGGATTCTCTGACAACTTTACACAACTCTGGTTGTCACAATGTATATAGGTAGCATCCAACTATAGATCAAATATATCAGACAGTAGCTTCTGTAGCCATACTTCCTCACAACTAGCTGAACAAGCTATGACATACTCTGCTTCAACTTTACTCAGTGCCACATAGGATTGCTTCCTACTAAACCAAGAGATCACACCTGATCCCATACTGAAGCAAAATCCTAAAGTACTCTTCCTGTCGATGGCACTGCCTGCCCAATCTGAATCAACATAACCTTCTAGGTTAATATTTTGATTCACATCGTCCTTGAGCCCATAATCAACTGTACCCTTCAGGTACCCCAGAATATGCTTTGGAGCAGTCAAGTTAACAATTCTCGGATCTGTCAAGTACTGGCTCATGGTGTTCACAGCAAAGCAAATGTCTGGTCTCGTGTTCTTCAGGTACATCAATGACCCAATCATCTGACGATACATCATAGCACCAATCGAATCTGATGAAGCATCACTCAATAACTTCAGGTTCAATGCCATAGGTGTGGCCATAGCCTTGCAGTCCATCATCCCAAACCTCTTCAGTATCTCTACTACATACTTCCCTTCTCCAAGGAAGATTCCATCTGTACTCTACCACACCTCCATATCTAGAAAGTAATGTATCATCCCCAAGTCCTTCATTTCAAACTTAGCGGCAATATTTCTCTTCATATCAGCAATCAACCCATCTGTACCTATCACAAATAGATCATCTACATACAATAGGAGAATCACTGGGTTGCCATATTCAACCTTGTAGTAAAGGTTGGAGTCTGCTTTACTCTTGGTAAAGCCCAAACTGGATAGAAAGCTGTCAATTCTGTCGTACCAGGTCTTGGGTGCCTGTTTCAAACCATACAGGGATTTCTTTAATCTGCATACATGAGACTCTCTGTCATGTGTCTCAAAACCGAGTGGTTTTTCTACATACACTTCCTCTTCTACTACACCATTCAAGAAGGCAGTCTTGACATCCATCTGGTGTATCTTCCATTTCATCACTATAGCCAAAGCAAGTACTGATCTGATGGAAGTGTATCTAGCTATAGGTGTAAAGGTCTCTTCATAGTCTACTCCCTCTTTCCTAGAGAATCCTCAAGCTACAAATATTTCCTTATATTTTTCAATGCTACTATCTGCATCATGCTTGATCTTGTAGATCCATTTGGAAGTTACAACTGACTTCCCTTCTGGTCTTGGGACAACATCCCAAACATCATTCTTCATGATCGACTAATATTCTTTGATCATAGCATCCTTCCATTCTTTTTGTTCTGCTGCTTCTTCATAATTGGAAGGTTCTTTATCAATGAAATCACATAGTAAGGCTACATACCTAGAATTTGATCTGGTTCTCTTTCTTTCTCTGTGATTCTCTTTTGGAGTGCCATATCTTTCCGCACCTTGGATAAGTTCGCGTACCCAAGCAAGTTTCCTCTTATGAGGATTATTCTCCAAAGGTGGATCTACAGGTCTTTTTGGTTCCTCAAACTCTCGATCTTCTTCTTGAGCTTCTTCGTCCATGATTGTATCATGAATTCTGGGTACTTCTGCTTCTGCTTCTTCAGGTTCTTCAGCAGGTCTCTTTTTGGATTTGTTGTAAGCTGTGCCTTTAGGAAATGCCACATCCATACTGATGTCAATCTTCTTGTATCCTAGGAAATAGATTCTTTAAGCCTTCGAGCTTTCAGAGTATCCCACAAATATGCCCTTCCTTCCTGAAGGATCTAATTTTGTTCTCTTCTCTTTTGGAATGTGTATCTATACAGGACATCCAAATATTCTGAGATGGCTGAATTCTAGTTTATTGCCAAAGAAGACTTCTTCAGGAGTCTTGTTCTCGAGTACTCTATGTGGAGTACGGTTCTGTATTTATACCGTCGTTCTGGCAGCTTCAGCCCAAAGATGCATAGGTAGATCTTGATCATGAAGCATTGCTCTTGCAGCTTCCATGATGGTTCTATTCTTCTATTCCGCAATTCCATTCTGTTGTGGATTATAAGGAGTGGACAACTCCCTCTTAATCCATGATTCTTTGCATAGCTCTTTGAATTCATTCGAAGTGAATTCTCCACCATTATCTCATCGAATGGTCTTGATCTTCTTTTCAGTATGGTTTTCGATCAAGGTTTTGAATTCCTTGAACTTGCTGAATACTTCATCTTTGTTCTTCATAAAGTAAATCCATGTCTTTCTAGAAAAATCATCAATAAAAGAAATATAGTATGCATACCCACTTAGTGAGTTTGATGACATAGGACCACATACATCAGAGTGGATGATCTCTAGAATACCTTTGGATTTGCTTTCGCTGCTAGGAAATGTATTCTTTTTCTTCTTCCCTTTCGCACATCCTTTGCAAACTCCATCATGTTTTGCTTGGAATTCTGGAAGACCTTCAACAGCTTTGTTTGCAATAGGTAGTGCTCTGTAATGCACATGTGCAAGCCTTCTATGCCAAAGTTCATTTGGCTCTACCGTGTCATGGATCAAGGCTTGTTCTGGATGGACCTTCAATTTGTACAAGCCTCCTTCTTGTTCTACATCACTACCGCATCATCAATAGTTTTTCATTTTGGCCACATAATGACTTGACCATCTATGAATGCAACCCGCATTCCTTTTGCATCCAATGCTGAAATGGAGAGAAGGTTCTTCTTGAGTCCTGGCACAAACAATACTTCTTTCATTGTTAGAGACTTACCAAAGTCTATCTTATATGAAGATTCCCCACTACCTTTTATTGGATATTGGTAGTCATCTCCTAGTTTCACCTTGTGAGGTGATTCATGTTCTGACAGTCTTACAAAGGATTCCTTGAATCCTGTCATATGTTTGGAAGCCCCACTGTCTATAAGCCAATCATCACTACCATGATTAATGTTACCTGTGAGAGTGGATATTAGAACATATTCATCCTCGCTTGAAGAATCTTCACTTTCATATCTGGATCTCTTCTTGGATGGTTCATCATCCTCTACAGCATGAGCATGGTGTCTTCTTTTGTTCCCCTTATTCTTATGAGAGTGTCCCTTGTTCTTAGGGCAGTCTTTTGCAGAGTGTCCTCTTTCATCACATGTATAACATCTTATTTTAGATAAATATCTTCTAATGTTATCTTTATGATGAGGATCTTTACCTTTCGAGTAATGAGGTTTTCTTCTACCTCTCTTGGAGTGAACTGTGAGAGCTTGGTATTCACTTCTCATCTTCTCTTCTCGAGTTGCTATCCGTGCTTCTTCTTGAGATCATTCTTCCCATAGTCTACTGAATTTGACTAACTTCTTTCTAGCACAGATTCCTTGGATTAAAGCATCCCATGACCTAGGAAGGCCATTCAAAGTAGTCATCACAATCTCTGCATTTTCTACTACTTCATCAATAGCTTCTAATTGTTCCTTGATCTCAGAAACCCTTGTGAAATAAGACTGGATAGTTTCTACATTCTGAATCTTCACATTCTTCAGTTGGTTCCTCAGGGTCATCTTCCTATTGATGTTCTTTCCTTCAAACAATTTGGTTATGGCATCAAACATAGTTTTAGGTGTCTTGAGAGAGGACACCCATGGGATAAGGTGATCCTTAATAGAATTAGCAATGATCCTCTTTTCCATAACCATATTCTTCTTATGTAAGGCCTTTGCCTCATCTCCCTCTGGAGCTGGAACCTCCTCATGAATGTAGGAGTCTAATTCATTCTCTTCAAGGACCAGGAAGATCCTATACTTCCAGGCTCGGAATTTTTCAGCTCCCTCAAGATTTTCATCAAGCTTGGTATGATGAGACATCTTTAAATGAGAACCTCAAATGGAAATACAAAAGATTTTAGATCTTACCGGGTTCAAGATGTCGGATTTGAAACTTGAGCTGAAATCCTACAGAGCTGGTTCAAGAGCAAATTAGGGTTTCACTTTTCCAGAGTTCTGTCCACCCAAATGCCTTGAAATTTGTCCCTAACTTCGATTTTGGGGAGGAGATCAATCAAGGCCTGGGATCACTGAAAAACTCCTCTTCTATAAAAATCCCTAACTTCTGACAGCAGTGACAGGTCCAAAACTAAAAAACCTCAGAATTGGATTCTGTTTCGACAGAAAGATGCACCCTAAGGAGGAGAGTTGTTCCACCTTACTTTTGCTGAAAATATATGGAGGAAGGTCCACAAACTAGGAAGTCGTAGTTCCCGCAGCTGCATAGTGTCCTCTTCTTAGGTTAGCTCTGATACCATGTTAGTTTTGCAACATTAAGCTAGCATTATGTTAGGATATTTACTGAGAGAATAACAAGTACAGCAATAAAACATAAGCACATCACAAGAGATAAGAGACACAAAAATTTTTCCTCAAGGAAACTATAAAGGAGAAAACCCCGCAATTTCCTTAGAGATAGAATCAGCACCAAAATAGTAAAAGCCCCAAAACAGTAAGTGATCTCCCAACAGCAGTAGTATTCTTTTTGTCTAGCCCCAGTGTATTTCCTTCCTCACTAATGTGCTACACTTGAGTGAGTGAATGATGTGTGTGATAAATAGAGAGACTCACTCTCTATTTATATTCTTTCGTTCACTTGAAGTGCACTCAATCATGTCGGCCTTACTTAACAATTACTTACTAGATCCGACATCTCTATGAGTGTCTAATAACCCTAGTGCCCCGAAACTTTGGGGACTTTAACAATGACTTGACATGACTTATTTACATTATTGATCCTCCCGATCAGAACATCAGGGTATGACAACATGACTCAAATACATAATAGATACATCCCGGAATAAACATCAGGTTACAATACATAATATACATAGATGAATACATTCCGAAGTTACAAATACATCAACACTGATGGATACGAGACCAGATATTTGCTTTGCTGTGAACACCTTGAGCCAGTTCCTAACAGACCCGAGACATGTTCACTTGATTGCTGCAAAGCATATTCTGAGGTACCTGAAGGGTACAGTTGATTATGGGCTCAGGTATGAGGTGAATCAAAAGATTAACCTGGAGGGTTATGTTGATTCAGATTGGGCAGGAAATGCCATTGATAGAAAGAGCACTTTAGGATGTTGTTTCAGTATGGGATTAGGTGTGATCTCTTGGTTTAGCAGGAAGTAGTCCTGTGTGGCACTGAGTACAGCTGAAGTAGAGCATGTCACAGCTTATTCAGCTACTTGCAAGGAATTATGGCTAAGGAAGCTAATGTCTAATTTATTTGATCTCTAGTTGGATGCTACTTGTATATATTGCGACAACTAGAGTTGTTTGAAGTTGTCTGAGAACCCGATGTTCCATGAGAAGTCAAAGCATATCCAGATCAAATATCACTATATCAGGGATATCGTGTAGAGAGGAGGATTGAATCTCCAGTATGTTGTGACAGACAAGCAGATAGCTGATGTGTTGACAAATCTATTGGCCAGAGTGAATCTTGAGTACTTGAGGGAGAAGCTTGGTGTTCTCTAGACCAAGGTTCCCTCCAAGGGGAAGTCATGATTCCATGAGCCATTCTGTCATGGTGAGAGGATTGGCTCCTTCCATGGTCAGATGTAAGGGATAATACATTCTATCATGGTGAGAGGATTTACTCCATCCATTTCAAATGTGAGTGCTAAGACATTCTTGCGTGATGTGTTTACACATGGTTAGATATAAGTGTTGAATTCCATTCTCCAGGAGAATGGAGGAACCTGGTGAGTTACCAAGATTACTCAATCTGGGACTGAGAGCCATTCTGATGCAGTGTGTTCTCACATGGTCAGATATAAGTGTAGAGCCATTCCGATGTGATGTGTTCTCACATGGTTGAATATAAGTGCAGATCCATTCTGATGCGGTGTATTCTTACATGGTCATATATAAGTGCAGAGCCATTTTGGCACGATGTGTTTACACATGGTCAGATATGAGTGATGGGCCTTTCTGACAAGATGTGGTCAGATGTGAGTGTTGGGCATGCATTTCTGACATGATTGGTCAGATGTAAGTGTTGGGCGGGCCATTCTGACTTAGGGTCAGATGTAAGCACTGAAGAAGACCTACATGGAGGCTAGGCCTACAACTAGCATGAAAAAGGGTTGGCTCTATAGAACTTCTTGTGATGAAAAGAATCATGAGATAGCACCCGTGATGATGATCCAGATCAAGTGATTATCTGGACTTGATGATGATCCAGTGATGATGATCCAGTGATGATGATCCAACAGTGATGATGATCTAGATCGAGTATTGATCGAGATCTAGTGATGAAGATGACTTGCAGATGAATATAACTTGAAGATGAAGATGACTTGAAGATGAAGATAACTTGAAAAATGAAAATGACTTGAAAATTAAGATGACGAGAAATCGATGATGATCCAGAGGATATAGAGAAGAAGACTTTTGCTGATAAATTGTGTTGAGAGAATAGCTTCCTAGTTAAGAGGGAGTGTTAATGTATTTGTAACTTCAGAATGTATTCACTTGTATATTTTATGTATTGTACCTCGATGTTTATTACAAAAAGTATCCATAATATAATTGAGTCATGTCATGCCCTAATGTTCCCATCGGGAGATTCAATAATGTAAACAAGTCATGTCAACTCATTGTGGGTAACCCTCCTATTCTTCAAGGGTTAAAGTCACCCCAGTTGTGGGGCCCTAGGCTTATTAGACTCTCCTAGAGAATTCGGTCCTAGTGAGTTATTGTCAAGTCAGGAATTAGTATAAGTAGAGGGTGAGCCTCTCTATTTATCACACACTCGCTCACACTCATTTGTAGAGCATAACTGAGAGAGAATAAGTTGTTGGGATAAGAGAGAGAGAGACTACTACTATTGGGAGATCATCTTACTATTTTTGGGGTTTTTCTTTTGGTGTTGATTCTATCTCTGAGGAAGTTGTGGGGTTTTCTCCTTTATGGTTTCCCCGAGGAAAAACTTTGTTTTCATTTTCTCTTATGTTTGATTCGCATTCTTGTTATTCTCGCAGTTAAATATCCTAAGATAATGCTAGCTTTAATATTAAAAATCTAATAGAAAACTTAAAAAGAATCAAGTAGAAAATTTGATAAAGAAAACTTTAGGTTCTGTCCTATAAGTTATTTCAACAATAACACAACATAAAAAAGGCAACCTAAAAACATATTCAGGAAAACACTAAATCTCACATGAAAACAAATAAATCAATTCAAAAGGAATAAACACAAAACCATACAACAATAAAATAAAATCAGAAACAAAACTTAAGAATAACTTAAACTTCGTTCAAAGTAAAAGAAGTAAGGAAACTGATAAAACTTAAATAAATAATTTAAACCAACTAAAATTTAAATTTAATGTTAAACAAAACTCTCATCTAACTATTACAATCAAACAATAATTCATACATTCACAAAACAAAACTAAAAACAATCTTAAAACACATAAAAAACACTAAAAACAAAACTAAGGGCTAAATGACAGACTGAATTGTGGGTCTGAAAGGGGTAGTTGAATAACAAACTCAACAGGATGTCTGAATGACAATGTGCACAGTTAAAATGGTAAAACTAACCTAAATAAACTAATCTTCAGCTGAAGCCATGCAGATGTAATTTTGATGCGTCGAAATAGTAAATAAACCTATTTACAACAAATTAGCCTTAAACTAATTCATGAACAAAAGGAATAATTACATATTAAAGTAATGAATCAACTGGAAATTAACTTGCATAAATTCAAAATAGGAAAATAAATAATAGAACTGAATCTATTCTAAATTCATAAAAAAAAACGTATTCTATATTCTTGAAAACAAAGACTGAAAGTAATGCTGGAAATCAAATAATTGGAAACAAAATGACTGAAAGCAAGTAATTGAAAGAAGGCTATGTGTGCATCTAACTAATTAAATTTGAAATAAAACTAAGCTAATGTATTACAGAAAACAAATAGAATAGCATTTACTGTAATCTAATGGAAGCAAACTCGAATTTAAACTACACTAGCTAAAACATAAAAGAAACTAAGCTAAACAAAGAAAATGAACCTTTGGTTGATGAGGGGCCCTCTCAGCAATCAGGGGTGATGCCTGCCTAACTTGTACTTAAACACAATTTTCAATAGCAATGCATACAACTCTTTATTTAGATGGTGGAACAAAAGTACAATGTTGAAGATTAAATCACAACAAGAACTCTTCTCCTAACTCTACTAACTGACTGATTTTCTAGATAACTGAGCTCTCTCAGAGAGGCTTCTTTATATAATGATTTACAGAGATGAGCAAGTTGAAACTTTAGTGGTCAACTACTCTCTAAATTTAGTGGACTATAATGGCATTTAATTGATCATAGGCCAATGCATAAGCATATCCCTTCTTCAACGCAAACAGTATTCAAAGGTGGCGCACAGCCTTCTCTTCAACATGAACGATCTGTAGAGGTGGCACACGAGTTCCGTCCTGAGCCCAGCAAGTGACTGATGATGAAAAAAGGAGACCATAGTAGTGAATATTCTAGGGCGTGAGTTGAATGCATCAATCCAGCACGTGGATGGTTGATGTGGTGGTGAGCAAAAGAGAACGCAGGCTGGAAAGTATCTAGAACATAGATCCATCACCAAATGTGTGGATAACTAGATTTTTTGCATATGTTTCATGTTTTAAATGCTTGGAGTTAATTCTCAACAATGCATAGTCTGATGGGCGATTTGGACGGAGTGCTGAACAGAAGGCTGGGACAAGAGCTGGATACATTAGGCATCAATCTAGGGCAAACAGAGTGTCTATCTGGTGGTGTGCTTCAGGACTAGATTCTACATCAACACATTTTGACATATGGAAAACCACGAGTGAGTTTAACGCAATGGGATGAATGATGAGATGGACGCCGAGTCGGACATGCTATGCAAAAAGCAAGCTAAATGTGTTTTGCGTATTAACTTTGGCCCAAAGAGATTATAAACCCTACAAACAATTATACAAACCAATTAATATATTGAATTCATTTTAATAATGTTATTTTTAATTAATAAAACAATAAAAATGATAATAATAAAATAATTTATATAAACCTTAAAAAACACTCATACCTGAGGTTGAATAATGATCTGCATGTCATAAAATATACAAAAGTTAATAAAATATATGGTTAAATGAGTAATTTATCTACCAAAAATGATAACAAATCTAGGATCAACAGTCACATATAGCAAACTACCAATCATGGATCTAAACATGGTATGATCTACTTCTAGAGATTCATCATCCTTACTTAACTTGCAACTAGTGACCATAGGAGTAACAATAGGTTTGGAATCTTCCATTTTAAACTTTTTCAACATATCTTTGATGTACTTAGTTTGAGAGATGAAAATTCCTTGGCCTATTTGGTAGACTTGCAATCCCAAGAAGAAAGTCAATTCACCCAACATTGACATTTCGAATTCTTTCTTCATTTCAGAGGAAAAATCTACCCTTATGATTTGAAGATTGCTTCCAAATATGATATCATCCACATAGACAACAACAAAGATCATATTTTTATCTTTCATCTTTAGGTAAAGATTACTTTCAGGGCCTCCTCTTTTAAAACATTATTGCTTCAAGTAACTGTCTAGTCTTGAAAACCACGCTCTTGGAGCTTGACTCAGACCATAGATTTCCTTCTTCAATTTACAGCCATAATCTTTATTTTTTGAGAAGAGAAACCCTTCAGGTTGTTCAATATATACTTCTTCTTCTATTTTTCCATTAGGAATGCAGACTTGACATCCATTTTATATACTTTTAAATTTTGATGGCATGACAATGCTAAAAACATTCAGATTGATTCAAGTCGTGCTACAAGAGAATAAGTTTCTTCAAAGTCAATACCTTCCACTTGCATATACCCCTTACAAACCCATATTTCTTTGTTCCTTATTACTTTTCCATCGTGATTGAACTTGTTTCTGAAAATCCATTTGGTTCCTACAATGTTCTTATCTTTAGGTCACTCATTTTTCTCAATTTGATCTAGTTATTCATTCATGGCTTTGACCCATTCATCACTTTTTCTAGCTTCTGTAAATTTCTTGGGCTTAACAATTGAGAGTAGGGCTTGTTCAACACTTGGTAGTTTTCTTCTTGTTATGACTCCATCATTTTTATCACCCATGATTTGTGACTCTGGATGATTCTTTTGTATCCTTCTAGAAGGATTTTTAGTGTCGATTCTAGGGAACTCTTCTTCATATTCATGTGTATCTTCCTTCTCTTTGTTTTCTTCGTCGTTATGAATTCTCTCATCCTTTTGCAATTCTTTTATTTCATCATCACATGTATCTTAAATATTTTAAATATTTTTCTATTTCTCTTGTTTTATATCATCTACTTTCACATTAGAACTTTCTACAATTTTATGAAACCTTTTATTGTAACACATATATGCCCTTTTGGTGGATTAGTATCCTAGAAATATTCCTTCATCAGTCCTAGAGTCTAACTTTCTAGGGTCATCCTCGTTTATTTTGATGTAACAGTTGCTATCAAACACTTTAAAATATTTGACTAAGGCTGGTCTTCCATACCACAATTCATAGGGGGTCTTATCGTTATTCACTCTCAGTTTCCCTATGTTAAGTATGTAGACTGCTGTGTATACAACTTCTCTCCAAAGTGAATTTGACAATTTTGCTTTATTAAGCATTGTTCTGGAAGCTTCTTGGACTGTTACATTTTTCCTTTCAACAACCCCATTCTGCTGAGGATTTTTTGGAGATGAAAAGTGTCTCTTAATTCCATGAACTTCATAGAAATCATTGAATTCATTGGAAGTAAATTCTCCCTTATAATCTAATCTAAGACACTTGATTTTCATACCTGACTCATTTTCAGCCATTTCCTTGAAGATTTAAAAATTTTCAAAGGCTTCTGATTTTTCTTTTAGGAATGCCACCCAGGTCATCCTTGTTTAATCATAACTGAGCAACATTAAATAGCGATCTACTTTTCAGTATTTTAGTTTTGGTTGGTCCACAAAGGTCTATGTGTATTATTTCCAGATGGTGTGAAGTCATATGTTCTTTTAATTTAAAATTGGCTCTCGTTTGCTTCCCATGTTGACAATGATTACACACAGAGTTTAGAGGAACTACAATTTTAGGTAGATCTCTTACAGCTTCCTTTGTGCTTATTTTTGCAAGATTCTCAAAACCTAAATGTCCCAACCTTATGTTCCATAACCAACTTTCATCTACCATACTTAAGTAACATTGGTTTTCATTTTCCAAGATGTATGCATTGTTTGTATTTTTCATAGCAATGCCTACGAACTTTCCCGATTCCTTATTCTTGATTTCACATTTTTTTGAGTCAAAGATACAAATGTACCCTTGCTCACATGTTTTACTTACACCGAGAAGATTAGGCTTGAGGTTTTCAACTAGCAAAACATTTTCTACTTTTTTCTTGCTATTGACAACAATTTTTCCTTTGCTGATTATTTTCGAGGATAGACTATCTCCAAAAGTGACGTTTCCCTTATTATATTTTAGTGTTATGAATTTTCTTGGGTCACCTGTCATATGTTTTGAACAAACATTGTCCAAGTTTCATAATTTTTGGCTTTCAGTTGCACATAAAGCAATCATGGAACTTTCCTTTTCTCTCCAATACTTATTTTGTTTTGTGTTCTAAGATTTGATTGCAATAGTATTCCTTGTAGGAGTCTTCAGTTTACAATATCTTTCCATATGTCCATGGTTATTACATGTATAACATTCTATGTCATATTTTTTGAGTAGTGTTAAAATGTTCTTATTTCCCTTCAACTTATTACTTGATGACTTCTTCTTATATTCAGAAACCTTTCTTTCGGTTCTGCAATTTAAGGATTTATGACCAAAATTATTACAAGAATAGAAGTGACATAAAAATATCTGTAGATATCTATTTGGTCTCTTGGGTGCTATATTATTTCTATTTTTATCTTGAGAAATTAAGCATGCTTTCTTTCTTCCTTCCTTTTTAGCTGGAGTCTTTAGTACTTCAGCATATCTTTTCTTACTTCCTTCTTGATTGGTGACATGAAAACTCTCTGGCTTCTTCTTTTTAACGAACCCCAAACCAAACCTATCACTTGATGGTATTTGGCTACTCATAATGTCATCTAGAATCCTTGAGCTATTCTCAAACTTTGATTTGATAGATCCTTCATCAATATTTCTCTTGAATTGCATGATTTCTTCTGCAAGATTTTCAGTTTTCTGTATTCTTCTTTTGAGTTGTAGGTTTAGGTCCTCCTCAACCTTTTTGGTGTCTATAATTTGAGGTTTCAACTGACTGATGATAATATTTTAATGTATGTTCTTTTTCCTAATTTTCCCAAGTTCTTCAAGGGCGTTAACAAGTTCATCTCTTATGAATACTTCTCCTTCTACATCTGAGTCACTATTTTAGGATTGAGTATCTAGGCCCATAAATAAAACTTTAGTTTCTTCAACTTCTCTTCCATCTTAATCTTCACTGTCTTCCATGGTGTAAATAATTTCCTTTCTCCCATAGTTTTTTTTGTTGTTTCCTGGTTTACCCTTTTTGAACTTCGAAGTTTCCTTTTATTCATTCTCATCTTATTTAGTGTAGGTTCATTTAGAGGAAAAATGTCCAATCCTTCCACAATTAAAAAAATTTAAAGGTAACTTCCCCTTGTATTTTCCAGTCCCTCTATCAAGTTTATTAATTAAAAGATTTTCCTCATCATTTGGGTTTTCTGATTGATTTTTAAGGAGGATTTAAAAGATGTTTCTTTTTTTTGAAGATCCATTTTGTCCTGTTCTCATCTCATATGCAATGAGAATTCCATGTAACTCATCCATTGTTACCTTTTTAAGATCATCTCATTCTTCTAAGGTGGATACCTTTGGGTCATGTCTCATTGCTAATGTTCTTAGTAACTTTCTTACAAGTTCCTTTTCTTTTAATTTTCCTCCAAGCCCTCTGATTGCATTAACAGATTCATCTACATGAAGAAGGTATTCACCAATATTCTCTTCCTCTTTTATTTTATGACTTTCGAATTGACCTTTATATGTTTTAAGTTTTGATTCTTTAGCCTTAGATTCTCCTTCATAGATAATTTTCAACTTGTCCCAAGCTTCTTTGGAAGATGTGCATTGCATAAATTTAGTAAATACCGATTTTGTTAAACCACTTAAGATTGTGTTTAGGGATTTGGCATTACCTTCATATTCACCTAGTTCAACTGTGTCTATAGGGAATTGGTTTCGTATTCTAATCTCCTTTTACGTTGCTTCCAAAACCTTCCATCCCAGGGACATCAGATGACACCTCATTCTTACACTCTAGTAAGCATAATTTTCTCCGGTAAATAGTGGAGCTTTTTTAGTGGCCAATCCTTCTTGTTGATCCATTGTGAATTTTGGATGGGATATTCCTTCTAGTGGTTAAGTTGTTGTGAAAGAACCTGCTCTGATACCAATTGTTTGTTTATCCCACAATACTAAGAGGGGGGTTGAATTAGTGTTATACATTTTATTAAAATACACAAAAATCAACAATCAAGACATGGATTTTATTGTGGAAGCCTCAAAGGGTAAACCACCAATAAAAACTCATTAATAATATGAATTTACAAAAAATATATCTTCTACTATAGAAAGGATAGAAACATGCCCTAGGTTTTTCCTACAACTAGAGATAGGGATGCTACAAAACCCATATGGTTTTATTCCTTCTTAAACATACAAGGATGCTACGACACCCTATTCTCCAGCTATGACTGGAAGGAGGCTTTGACACCTTGTAGACCTGTGGCCTGCCCTAGCACCACCCTACCACCCTGCATTAATTTTCTCAGTCTTTTGGAATATTTTTAGAGTATCCACTTTGGACTCTATCAAGGTTACTAATAGAGACACCTAATTCTTTACACATTCATTCACTAAATACCCTTTACCTATTTCTTATCAATGCATCTCTCCATAGCTATGCTCTTTCATTTTGGATTGTGACTATTTACTTACAAACACAACTATTCATCATCTTCCCATTTAAGTGTTGCATCATTTCATCATAAAGTTTCATCAAAGGCACTGTTTCATTATTCCCATAGTTCAGAACTCATTTTTGTAGCCTTGTTTATAGTTTTCTAGTGGTTTTGTAATATTCTTCTCCAAATACAATCTGGATAGTTGATCTTATGCCTGAATCTCACTGGACCATTGATCTACTCTATATATTTCCCTTTTGAAATCGTATTTCTGCACCAAGTTTTTTTTCCAATGATTCCCCACTGTTGATCTTCATTGGGATTCTCCATGAGCATCAATATCCAAATTGCGGAATACGGGATGTGGGATGTGGAAATGTAACATTTCCTCAAATCGTTTCTCCACTTTCCTCCTTCCTCTTTATGGAATTTCATTTTTGCATTGCGGAATGTGGAAGTCAGAAACTCAACTTTTCACGACTTCAGATAATTGTTTTTCCACCTTTCTGCTTTCTGCACTTCTTTTTTCGAACCATTGATCTGTTTCAGCAGAAATAATCTCAGCCGTCCGATATTGATCTTTTACGGAACTTTGGCTTTTTTGCCTAACCGTCATAACTAATCCTTAACCGTCAGATCTAGTGTGAGACTAATATAAGCCGTCTGATCTTGATTATTATGGAACCGAATTTTGGGCTTTCCACTTTTCGAACTTTTCTTTCCACAAGATCCTTTCCATATTGCAAAATGTGGAATTCACGACTTCAATTAATTGATTTCCGCCTTTTCGCTTTCTGCAGTTCTTTTTTGGAACCGCTGATTTGTTTTAGCAGAACTAATCTCAGTCGTCCTATCTTGATCTTTTGCGGAAATTTGGATTTTCCGCCTAACTTTCGAAACTAATCCTTAACCATTGGATATAGTGCAGGATTAATATAACTCATATGATCTTAATCCTTCATGGAACTTTATCACTCCACACGTGTTTAACCTCTACGCTAGTTCACTCAGTAAGAACATTGTGAGACGTCAATTTGCTTGGATGATCGATCTCGGTCATTCAACTTGCTATAAGGCTATTTGTTTGTCATTCGACTTGCTACATGGTTATTCATTTGTCATTCAACCTGCAACCTACAATGGGTTTATCACTTTTCTATTCTGCTGGTTTCAGCCAGCCATCATATCTTTGACTTTCGTAAATAGTTTTGAGATCAATGACAACTATTTTATTCAACATAGTATTATTTCAAGGTATAAAATGTGCCATGTTCAAAAATCTATTGACTACCACAAATATAGATCTGTTATCTTTTTTTTTCCTTGCTAGTTCTAGCACAAAATCCATGTTGATATCCTTCCATGGAAAAGTTGACACTGGTAATCATGAACACATTCCCATATTTTGGATCGTTCCTTTGGAATGCTAGGATATCCTACATTTTTTGATCCAATTTTTCAAATATGTGACCAATCTTGGCCAGTAATAATTTTCTTATATTAATTCCATAGTCTTATTAATGCCAAATTGTCTTGATTGTCCTCCACTATGTAATTAAGTTATCAAATTATGTCTCATGGGTCCTTTGGGAATGCATAACTAGTGTTTTTTCAAAAGGTATCCTTCTTGGATGAAATATTCCAAGCATGGAATTTCATTGACACTCCATGTTTCCTTCAATACGTCAATAGTACATGTGCACATTTTTCCCATGAAAAATAGTTGGTATTCCAACACTTGTGCATTGCTATAGCGATGGACACGACCCCTTTTTTTCATGGAAACACTTTTGTCACTATAGCAAGACCTTCCACTGTTTGTCTCTATAGCGACACAAAATACCTGAAATGTGGGTGGTTTAAAAAATCAATTTGTGTTTCTATAGAGACACTTCCCCATCACTATAGTAACACTTCCGTTGGCACTATAGCAATAGTTGGTTTCCACTATAATGATGGAGGAACATGTTTAAAATATGTTTATACCACCGATGCATCGTCGATGTAGCGATGAGGTGCCATCTCTATAGAAACACTTCCATCATCGTTATAGCAACACTTTGTTGTCTCTATATCGATAAAGGAACATGTTTAGACTAGTGATGCACCATGGCTGTAGCAATGAGGTGGTCTTTCTATAGAGATGTTCATTTGAGAAACTCACCGACACGATTTCTATACTAGCGACAAAATTTTTGTTGCTAGTATACTAGCAAGTCTGTGGGAAATTTGCACAAACAGTTGTCGCTAGAGCGACAAAGATGTTAATTTTTTTTTAAATGATGTTGAAATAATTCCCAACATCATGTAGATGGTATGTTGTGGGTCTTGATGCATGCACCCATGGTCCCTATACTATTTGGTTAGACCATGGTTTGGAAATCAATAAAATTTTCAATTTCAAATGAAAACTTAGTTTGAATGGATTTTGTAACAGGAAGCATTGAAACACATTTTTTTCATTTTTGCATAGTTGAACCTGTCAACTCATTATGTGGAACGGGTGAAAGAGGTACTAGATCCACTATATCATTTGTTCAAAATAGACCTAGATCAAGGAAATGCAATAATAAATGTAACCATAACCATGTTCCTATGTTTACTTTTCCCAAACTTGTACAATAAAAGAGATCTAGAAATGCATTCTTTTAAAATATCATTTTATACGATTCAAATGTTAGCAAAAGAGATGAAGGACTGAAATCTTATGTGAATCTAAAATATTACATTATTTCTATTCCTCTAGAAGGGAAGAGTTCAAAATATATTCAATATTGAAGCATATATTTTAATTCACTGCACAACAAGGTTGCAGTGGAAGTGGCACATTCAAAATGTTCAATAACTAGTTGTTAGTTTCTTATCGAATGGATATATGGTGAACTCATGGGAGAGCAATTGCATGTTCCATTGAGCTTGTCCTAAATGATTCCTTGTAAAAATTTTCTTATGGTGGATAACGTCCATAATGTTGCTCATGTTCAGTCCTTGGGTGTTTTGTTTCTTTTTTTTCTTCTTTTGGTGTTCTAATTCATCAAGTAAATCTATTTGTTGATATTTTTCAAGGGGGTAGATCATAGGACCAGGAGATTCAGTGAAAACACATTGTTACAGGGAGATTATTTTGTTGAGTTTCTAATAGTTTCTAGGGGATGGAATGTGGAATTTGTGCCAAGTCATAATTTTTAGTCTATAACCTTCACAAAGGTTTGGGAGTTTCCATTTTCCACTTATACATTGGTATAATTTATGAAATTCCAAAATATTTACTACTTTTAATATTTTCTTGACAGACCCAATAGGTGGAGATTACTGATTCTGATTTTTGAATTTTGAGTTGATGTAGCTCAAGATTTTAACATAATTCTTTGTGTATTGGGTACCAGTTTTAGCATGTGCTTGGAAATCCCAATAGGAAAACATCAAAACCTCTGATTTATTTTTGTATTTTTAGTTGATGAAATCCAAGGCTCAAACGTAACCTTTTGTTTATTAGGCATTCACATTCTCATAGTGTCTTGGGAGGTTTGTATTAGCTTCCAAGTCATAAAGTTCAGCTGATAACCTTCACAAAGGTTTGGGAGTTGCCATTTTCCAGCTATGGTTTGGTATCATTTATGAAATTCCAAAAGATTTACTCATTTTAATATTTTCTTAACATACCCAATAGATCGAGATCACAACTTCTGGATTTTTGGATTTTGAGTTGACGTAGCTCAAGATTTGAAAATAATTCTTTGTTTATTGGGTACCACTTTAGCATGTACTTGGAAACCCCAATATGAAAATAGTAAAACATCTTATTTTATTTTATTTTATTTTAAGTTGATGAAGTCTAAGGCTCAAACATAACCTTCACATTCTCATAGGGGATTGGGATGTTTGCATTACACATTATCAATCATCATAATTCACTCGCTTATGATTTCATTGTAAATAATCTTGATGACCCGAGAATATTTTCTAATCACCTCTCCTAATGGGGTTGAATGATTGAAGTCTAGTAGTTCACATTGCAATTCACTCATGATTTTACATGGTAATCCCATCAACATAAACAACTCTCCTAATCATCTCCCCTCTAAATGAAATTAACACTAAAATCCCATCAATTTTCCTTTATGTGCATTGGAGATAAGGTATTCCCTAACCCTATAGACGTTAATTATCCTCTCTATTATTGACTTAGGGGTATGTGTGTACTATGTAGTTCTGAGATCTTTAAATGTTGTGGTGAAATGACACGATCACTATAATGTTTATTGACCTCTTGTATTTATAATTTAAGAAGACTTAAATTTGAGGAATTCATGTGTAACTTATTTATCTGATTTAGGTTATTTATATAAGTTCTCTATTACATAGAAATACAAGACATTTAGTATTGTCCCATGATGGAATTGTATACCATACAATTTTATGTTGAAAATATAATTTGTCAAGGAGAGTAATGGTGTGCTACATAATCCATGGCCACGAAAAGTATGCTAATGACAAATGGTTTTCATATCAATGTTTTTTACAGAGGTAATTTATCTTCTTCATGGAAAGCTATTGACATTTTATTATTTGAAAAAAGATGAGATATGTGGCCTTCTTTGTGTGGTTTGTGCAAAGAAAGTAAATACCCTTAAGCATGTACTTATTCCATGCCTATTTGAAAGAAAAATTTCTCAAGGGTAGCAATGTAAACTAAAAGATTGCATTCAAAATTCCTACTGAAGTAAAATAGACACCTTCAAAGGTCCAAATCTCCCATGGTGGAATTCACACGGATGTTGAAAGTTCTATTTTGTGAATTCCTATTAACAACACTAACTATGAAGACTATTAGGAGAGGTTGGTTACTCAGGAGAAACATATGGTGAGTTTTTGACATTTATGATTTATGTTTAAAATGCCAACTTAGAAACCAAGAGCGATGCCACCAACACAAGTATGATTACTAAAAGGTTCTTTATACGAAGGTTTGGTGGAGATTCAAAGAAATTATTGGGAACCATGGGAGTAGGGAACCATTTACATGATACTATGGACTTATTTTATTAAGTTTATATGGGATGTTTGCAACAAGCTTCAAATAATGTGAAACAACTTGATTTTTCCTCAAAGGTTTCAAGAATGCAAGAGACAAAGGAGTGCAATGAACGATCATGCAACATGATGCAAAGTAAGTACTAATATCATGGGCCATTTTTACATCAATCATATGGTGTTAGAGAGACCAGCTAGTAAGGTGAAGATTCGCTACGAATCTTGTCTCAACTTGTGGATCCAAAGGATTTTGTGAGATTCAACTTACCCATAGTTTTTATGTGAAGAATAATAGTGCACAAAGCAGTTTCCAATGAAAAGGTAGGAGTGTATCTCAATCCAAACGAGTTGGAAATAGAAGAACACCCTAGTCTTTGAAGAATTCCCAGAATAAACTAATATACTACTTTTGGATTTAGGCTAGGGATAGCTATATTTCGGTCAAATGGAGAAGCCCTGTATAGAAGAAGGTCATATGAAGGGGAAGGATCTTTTGGTTTATTGCATTCAAGTATGTAGTTAGTGTATTTAGGTTGAATTGAGTGGTGACCCTTCTAGGTTTTTACTTGTGCGTAATTTGACCTTCAAAGTGTTATCGTATGTTTTCTTGAGCTTCCAAAATAAAGAGAAAACAGTATATTGTTGGGTGACATTAATATCATTTTAATTGTGTTGCAAGATAAGATCCCTTCAAATACTCCACATGTCTCTCACAAATTCTCCACATGTTTCTCACAAATCCTAGATAAGATATGCCAACCAAAAATCCATGATCTTATCCTTGGAATATGCTTTCAATAAATATCTCCTTGAAATGGTGGAGGATATATTTGAGAATTATTTTTTGTATTAATTCCTACACATTACAAATATTACACAATTTTTTAGATATATATGAAAAACATGTTATTTTCTAACATTTAATCATAAATTCATTTTTAATACTAAAATGAATAAAGTGGAAACTAATAAGGTGAAATCCAAATATATGTAAGGAAATGGTATAATGAAAGGTTAATGGTACGATGAAATGTGAGAAATAGTGAAATGTAAATTGAATGAAGGTATGACATTTCAGAGTGCCAATATCCTCCCCAACTGAACTTGTTGCATGTCCTCATGCAACCTTGCATGGATCTTCTTGAGAACTTTTGGAATATGAACTGTGGCTTTGATTGATAATGTTTTTTTAACAATGAATGTTTCCACAGTGTGAGATACATGAGTAATGACTGAAATTTTGTTATGGTTGGTTCTTGTGTGACAACCATGAATACAAAGAATGTTGGTTCTTGTGTTTAACAACATTCATTTTGTTATCTGTTTTCTAGATGCAATAATTTAACCATACACACTCACTGAAAATGATAAGCTATTAATGTGCATAGAAAACATCATTATGCATAAGAACACATTTTTATCTTTATGAATCATGCCAATATGTATATCAATTCTTATGAAGAAAAGTGCAACAAAGTGTTGTTGGAAAAGAAATGTTGATGAATGGTAAATGAGATGAAAAATGGGATAATGGTAGTGAATATAGTTCCCCCTCCCCAACTCAATTGGTTGCATGTCCCCATGTAACTTGGTGCCAGTCATGGAAGTGAAAAGGAAATGGAGCATGATGAGGTAATTTTCCAAATTATTTATTGCTAGCAATTAAGGAGTTAAATGATTAAATATTAGAAAATAGCATACCTCCACTTACCCAAAATGGTGATGAACTATGCAATAGGAATATGGTTTATGCATATGCTGGAGCATGGAAGATGTTACTGCTGCAAGATCATGTGAAAGGTTCTTCTGCTGATCATGTGAAAGGTTCTTTTTTTGTAGTTCCAACTACTGTAATTGTTGAGGGAGTAAGTAAAAAGTGTATAGTCTTCACCCGCTACAAACCCGGTGGTACAATTCTAATCATGCCTTTGGATGTGTCGATGTCGAACGTGAAGAGAAATAATTGGATTACCGGCCATTGATGAATGTCATTAACCAATGCGAGGTGACTCACCATTGATGTTAATGAGTGCCAAGGTACCCGAGTGCATCTTGTGAAGTGGGAATGGATGTGTTGATGTCAAGACACTTGCAAGATATAGGGATCAAGGGACATTGATGTATTCCCCTTATTGTCCACAAGAGAGCTTACCATTAAGGCATGAAATCCTCTACTTACTCAAAATGGACTCTGGTCTATGGAGCTAAACTTGTTGAAAGGTGGGCCTTAAGAAATCCCACATCAATCAACATGAGTTTTTACAAAAAGAGATTGGTAGGACTATAAGAAAGATCTAAGTAGCAACAGGATTTATGGCAAGGAAATCAACTCAATGTAATCATCGAAAGGGAGGTGATTGGTTTTATTTAGAAGGAAAAATGAAATGGAAAAATAAGGCCAAAATGTATAGGCATGGGTGAAGTCATGAAGGACAAGGAAATGGAAAGTGGATTTTAATACATGGATGACTAATTTTCTTTGAAGGAGCAATGTGGGTAAACAGATCATGACCCAACTGGTTTCCGTGTAGTGGCAAATGTCATGAAATGTGTGATGAAAAATTTAGCTCCTCCAGGATTTCAATGAGGCATGTTTTCTGAAAATATTTGTGGTTTTTGAAAATCACTTCTACATGAAATTGGATTTGGATTGTACAAATCATGCATGAAAACTATTAGATGTTCGAAAATCATAACATGCAAAATTAAGTAAGAATGCAGCAAATAAAGCATGTTTTCACCCGTTGTGGTTGCCCACATATTTCTTCATCGATTGCTGCTAAAGTGACTTCAAGAAACAACTTAGTGTGAATGGTAAAAACATGTTTCGATATTCAGGAATGATTGGAATGTCCATTTGCAATTTTGAATTTTTACAATGTTTTTTTTTTTTTAATTTTGATTTTTCTTTCTTTTTATGGTTTTATAATTTTTTTTTACACACCAAAAGAAAATGCAAAAATTATGCTAAAGGAAAGCGACAGTAGTGTCTCGGCTTTATCAAATCTTCTCTGGTGCATAAGTATAGTAACAGTTTGCAGATACCTGTCACTAAAGTTCTTGAATTCAAGCATTGAAAATTGTGTCAGAGTATGATCCTCATCAATTGTTGCATTAATATTTTTTTTCATTATCAAACCTGTACATTGTTAGATATAATTCAGAGCATACAATTCTAGTGCAACAAATAACAACTCCCAAGAAAACAGAAACATCGATCCTGAATAGAGCAACATGCTTCCTGCAAAAACACATCGATCATGAATGTCCAGGGAAAAATATGTCATGAAAATTTTATTGTCTCCAACCTCTAAGTTGTGCCATTCTGCCCCCATGTCTATGCTTAATTCTCATCCTCGTAAATTGCGGTTCCTGTTATGACACCTGCGACACCTGGGAAAGATGAATCAATTTGGTAATTACAAATGATGAATGATGATGTTTGATCCATAGATTATTGTGACCCATGAATTCCTTCGCATTGCATGGAAACCCCTAGTTAATTTTCATTTCATCACTTGTGACGTTGCCAAATTCTAAGTCAAGCTTGTAGTGGCAGTACTACGCAAAAATCAAGCAAGCAATTTTTTTTTATTTGTTTATTTGTTTTTCAAATTGCAACGGAAAATTTTCCTGCGTTCGTTTTAGTGGTTCTCTTTTTCTTATAGTGATTTTACTTGACTCTTGGCAAGGCACAGGTTTATTGATATGGTGTCTCACTATGCAGAAGGTGGATATTTTGGTGCCAAAGAGGGAGATTGATGTGGCATCCAAGATAGGAGAGTGAACTAAGTTATATTTTAAACTGCTACCAGCTTCCTTATAGTATTTTCTATTCATCTTCTCTCGAGCTTGCAATCTTACTTCCAACGAGAAGACTATCCCATGACGTTTTCCTCGACCAAGCACCTCACTAAAAACCATATGCATTGACCTTCCTGTCAGGCGATAGGAAACTATGGAATTAGCATCTTGGGACCATGATTATTCGAATGCTAAAAAGTGCCACGGCTATGCTCTTCGAGCAAGTGCTGAAAATTTCTTCTGTCGCAGAACATAACCTCGAGAAAGAGCTATTGGAGAAAGAGCTATTGTTGAAAGACATGAGCGTTAATGTGGCGGTAAGGTTGGATCTGTCCTTGTAGTCGACAGATCTTTCAGCTCGATATTTTCACATCTAATGATAAGAATGTTACGTCCAAGAGGAACAATGGAGGAAAAATCTCTACCAAATAAGAGAAGGATCCATCGAATACCCAACATCATATTAATTTTAATTCAATAAAGTACAAAGAAAATGCCAATGGATAAAAAATTCAAGAAAGCCAATCCATAAAAATAGTTATATGATAGTAATACTTATGGGATTTGGTTCCACTATCTCCAGACGCGGAATATATATATATATTTATTGTTGATTTGAGTGATTGTAACAATCCATATATATTTTGTTGATTTGAGTGATTGTAACAATCCATGGATTTTGTCCAAGGAAACTCCAACTGTGTGCAGACATCTGCGGTAACTGTTCTCCATGGTGGTCGAGCAGTTATTAATGAGGCATTGAAAACAACATAAATGTTGGGTGGCTTATTTTTGAGATGGGAGGAATGGCTATTGAGTTGGAAGACCAGGTTGGAAGATATCAAAAAAGATGTGCATGCGGCATTGTAACTAACGATTAGAAAAACTATATGCACGTGTTTTAATGCGAAGGTCGGCCCAGGAAACCATAGGTTGTTTCACAAGTGTAAACTCTTCAATATATTGAAATTTTCACACTTTATTTTTTTTGTAAAGATTGGGAAGATCGCTATCCTTGACCTCGATTTATCACCCATTTATTGCTTGTTTGCTTGACAGTTGAAACGGAGTAGTCTAACGGGTCGATGATATCGCTCGGCGTTAGACTACGCCGTCTACCCACTCCGTTAACTATCCCGTCCTCCGGAGTCTCGCAAACCCATCCAGCCAAGGGTCCCACATGAATCTTTTTCTGAAAGCTATTGATCTATTCCTGCAAAATCAAGAAAATCAAGCAAAAGAAGGGGGTATGGATTGTAGTATGGAGCTCTCATTAAGTTTGAGTATTGGTATTGGACAACAAGATTGAAGGATCCAGCCAAGGGTCCCACATGAATATTTTTCTGAAAGCTATCGATCTATTCCTACAAAATCAATAAAATCAAGCAAAAGAAGGGGGTATGGATTGCAGTATGGAGCTCTCATTAAGTTTGAGTATTGGTATTGGACAACAAGATTGTAGGACAACAAGCCCTCAAGGTCATTGGAGGACATTTGTGAAAATTTCTTGATTTGGGTGAATGATGCAATCCTAATAAAATGAGATCAGTAGCCCGTATTTGTGTAGAAATTAATTTGGAAGGTCTCCCCGATTGTATGGAAATCAAGGCCACCAGATTTTGGATTATGCTCGTATTCTTTTCATGCGGTCAGCTTGCTACCTATATGATCATTTTAAAGGAGACTGCAATGTTTTATGAAAATCGGCTGAAGGTGTTTTTCCAGGTCAAAGAAGTTTGTTTACTCATAAAAAAAGTTACTGAGACTTTTGTTGGATATGTATCCATGTTCTCCAAGGCAATTGCTCTCTCCCACTATTCCTGGCAAGACCTCTGATTCTATCGGGACCTTAGTGAAAGATCAGACCCCTACAACTTACAAGGGATATCCCTTCGACGTGCAAGCATGAGAGTAAAAGGGCTTTTGAGGTTACAATGGCTTTGAGGCAAAATATTGTTGTAGGCGCTCTAGGATGAGACCCTTTGGAGGATCCGGTCATCAGATTATGTTCTCTGAATTTCTCAGGGAACTACTCGAGACGGGACAGAAATAGCAGTAAAGAAACTGTCATTGTCATCTATGCAAAGAAATAAAGAATTTCTGAATGAAGTTAAGCTTGTTGCCAGGATTTAGCATCGAAATCTCGTTGCCAATACTCAAACCTAATGAGAGCTCCATACTGCATTCTTGTTGTCCAGTACCAATACTCAAACCTAATGAGAGCTCCATACTGCAATCCATACCCCCTTCTTTCGTTTCCGTTAAGGTTTCGACAGAGTTGAAATGATTGAAGAATGTAGAAAATAGAATTGATTTTCTTGATTTTGCTTTCAGAAAAAGATTCACGTGGGACCCTTGGCTGGATGGATTTGCGAGACTCACGAGGACAGGATAGTTAACGGAGTGGGTAAACGGAGTAGTATAACGCTGGGCGAAATCTCCAAAACATATGGCATGGTCAGTTATAATTTGGATATGCTCCCATTAAGACCATTGATATACACCTTAAAATTCTCATTCAAATTCCTTCTTGTATAAAAAAAAAACAAAAAATAAATAACCTCACCTATCATTTGTATAAAGGAAGTTGGAAGGATTACCTCAACAAATTAACCATACACGGATTCGCAATCATCAATACATTAAATATTTGTTTCCCTAATTAAGATTTTGTTTGAAAATTATTGTGACGTCACACGGATTTGCAATCATCAATACATTAAATATTTGTTTCCCTAGTTAAGAATTTGTTTGAAAATTATTGTGACTTTTTTTTTAAATGAAATGATTTTGTTTTCTGTTGATGTTCTACTTGCATATCTCAAAGAAGACAAATCATGGTGATCAAGATGAATTTATGGTTTCATATTCTGATGTTATTGGTTTAAGTGTGGAAGGCCAAAATGTGAAGAATTTGATTGTTTGTTGCAGGTTTTAGTTCAAGGTTGAATGATGGAATTGGTGACAAGGTGGAAGCAAGAGAAATAAAGCAGACTGAAAATGAAAAGTGAAAAGACTGCCACAATGGTGCCATAAAATGTTGGTAATATTTATCATCTGCAGGTTTAGTGTGCAAGACCCAAAATTGAATAGAGTATGAAGATATAGGTATTGGTGATGCCCCAACTTAGATAAAAAATAAATCAAACCAGAAGTTTAAAACGAGAGGATGTAATTCAAATGTGTCACAAGTTTAGCCACTGTTTCAGTTTGTAGTGACATTTTCAGCATTATAATTTTAGCAACTATTTCCGCTTAGAATTTTCAAAGAATGCACTCGCGACCACGATGCAGTTCAAATGTGTCACGAGTTTAGCCACTGTTTCAGTTTGTAGTGATAGTTTCAGCATTATAATTTTAGCAACTATTTCTGCTTAGAATTTTCAAAGAATGCACTCGTGACCCACATGAATTTGCATGCTAGTTTTATTTTATAAACTGAAAAAGTTCTAGCAAATGGAGATAAATTATTTGCAAATTGAGGCATTAACTTGTTCATTCTATTTCAGCTTATGTGTTTCATCTACAACTGTTATAGCTGTTGTTTCAACTACATCTATTGCAGTTGTTGTTTCTATTAGAGATATTTACCACCATACACACTCATTTTGTTCAATTTGGCCTAGTTAAACCACTATCCTAAGTTTTATTGACTTAATTTACATCATAGAAGCACTATATGACATGAGCATGAGCACACCCATGCCTACCTTCAGTTAAGGAGGCCAACTAAGCCTTCTCCTTTATTCGGGGAGGCTAACTCGAGCACTTCGGGGGTGATCTGAGTGTCATAAATGCACTTAATTGTTAATTAATGGTTACAATCAGTTAAACAAAGCAGTGAAGGCACGTCATTTTATTAAATTGATTATTTAATAATTATTTAATGAACTCGAGTCAACAAAGGCACCTCCAACCACTTCTGATGGTCAGTTACACTTTAGTTAACCTCATCGGGGTTCATTGGAGTCATTGATGCACAACCACTTGTTGGTTGGGTTCCAGTGACATGTTTCTAAGCTACTTTCAGTTAGACTCAGTCATTTATTGCACTACGACTTTAGTTAAGACTCAATTGAGTCAATTAGGGTTTTGATCACTCGTTAACTTGAGTGTTTTATTGTGGCTTACATTCAATTAAGTTAGAATCACTCATTCAATTCGAATGACCTCCTTGGGAATTTGAATTGTCTTGGAATTCATGCATTTGGCATGATCATTGTATTGTATTATCATTCTTTTATTTGATTATACAGAGTTACTGCTTCCATTGCAGCACCATTTTGCTAATTTTATGCATATTTGTCTGTATTCTTTGTGAGACTATGTTTTCAGTTTCTCGACCACTGGGACAAATTAATATGGTATCAGAGCTCACGGTAGGACGAAGCTCAGATCTGTCAAAAACAAGGTTTTTGACAGATTTTGCATGAAAAATTGAGCAAAGCTCAAAAATTCTATCAGTGCACCAAAAGCCAAGGCTTACCACTTAATACCCCAAGTAAGGAAATTGTTAGTCAAGCTTGCTTGATCAACTACGTTGGGTGTGATGAAATCCTAAAATGCGCAGACTATCCGACCTTACAGTGCCCCTTTTGTTTTGATTTGTAGGTTTTTAACAGGTGAAAGCATTCGCTCCAGCAGTTTCAGATGGCTTCTTTCGTAGAACTCTTGACTTCGTTCAATTTCCACTCACGGAAAGGAGACATGGAGATCCAGCTATTTTCCAGAGGACTCTATAGGGTCACTATGGACACTGAAGAAGATCCTACTTCTGTGACAGATAAAGCTAGATTCTTGAACAAGAAAGATGAAGCATTCGAATTCTTGTGCCTCCTTGTTTCCCGGGATCTTCTTTTCCATCTCTCTAGATTGAATACTCCAAAGGAAATATAGGACATGTTGGAAACCCTATATGGAAAGGAGGATAATTTGAGAGTATACCAGCTTGAGAATGAGTTGATGTCTCTCCAGCGTTCCAATTTCAAGACCTTGAATGACTTTTTCACAAAGTTCAAGCACATTGTCTTACTGTTGAAGCAATGTAAAGTGGAGAAGGAGGAGGATCAGCTCATCCTCGCCATATTCTCGAGAATTGGAGCTGATTATTCAATTTTTGTCTCTACATTTTGTGTGGGTAAGCTCACAACCCATGGATGGAAGATGCCTTCACTCAATGCATTCATTGAGTCCCTAACAAGTGAACATGATAAGCTTGTCCAGATGGGGATCATCAGATCCTCCCGTGATCAATCCCTCCATGTCTCGGGGCCCAAAGATCTTAAGGATAAAGGAAAGAAGCATAAAAACCCAAAAACTAAATTCGAAGCACCTAAGCCTAAAGTTAAAAACCAGCAGCATGAAGAATCTTCTGGTTCAAAGAAGAACAAAGGGAAAGGGCATCATGGAAAGGAAAAGGTCAAGTGTTCATACTGCAAGAAGGGATTCCTCCTTGAACATGCTTGGATGAAGAAAAAACTTGATGAAGCTTCCTCTTTCCTTAAGAGAAATCACATCAATCTTCCAAAAATATTTCGAAGGAGAGATCAGCAAGATTGGGAACCATAGTATGAAAGAGGTCATGCTCTCATGGCAAGCACTTCAAAGTCCAAAGTACTCTTGATATATTCTGGAGCTTCAAACCACATGATGGATGAAAGAGACTCCTTCTCATCTTTAAAGACCGAAAAATCCATCCCCATCCACATGGGAGATGACTCCACCATCATTTCAGAAGGATAAGGTACTGTAGATCTTGAGAATGGGTATTTTTCAAATGTTTTGTATGTACGATCTCTGGCATCAAACCTCCTATGTGTTTATCAAATGACACATTTAGGAGTACCCAAGAGAGTATCCTTCATCCCAAATGATGTAGAGATCATATAACTTGCATCCGAGAAACTTGTAGCTAAAGGCCTTGTAAACCATCATGCAAAAGCCTATGAGTTCTTCCATTTTGTGGCAGATGCAAAGCCCACCCCATTGCTGACTCATGGAAATGAAGTTAGTAGACTGTGGCATGAGAGGTTCAGCCATCTCAACTTCAAATAGTTGCAACAATTACAAAAAAATTCTATGGTTGAAGGCCTCCCAATCATCAAGGCAACCGCTAGAATTTGCAAGGGTTGTGTTGTCGGAAAACATCCTGAGCACAAGCTCGATTGCGGGAAGGTAAGCTGAGCATCATGCATCTTGGGTCTAATACATTCTCATATCAGTGGTCACATGCCTATCACATCCATGAATGGATCAAGGTACTTTTTGACTTTTATTGATGACTTTTCTAGGTACACATGGATCTTCTTTATCAAAAAGAAGTCTGAAGTCTGTGAAAAAATCATTGATTTAAAGACCTTGATTGAGAATGCATCTATCCAAAAGATCAAGATCTTGAGATCTGATAATGGTGGGGAGCATGTTAGTAATGAGTTGCTACACATATGCTCCCAAAGTGGTATTCAGGTCCAACATTCAATTCCCTACACTCCCAAGCAAAACGGTGTAGCGGAGAGGAAGAATCGGTCTCTCAAGGAGATGACCACCTGTATGTTGGAATCAAAGAAGTTGGCCACAAACTTGTGGGTTGAATCCATGCATGCTACAGCATATATTCAAAAAATAGTGCCACGCTCATCCATGAAAGGGAAGACCCCTTTCGAAGCATACTTCAGACACAAGTTAGATGTGTTGAATCTGCGGGTGTTTGGTTCCAGTGCATAGGACCAAATTCCACTTGATAAAAGGAGGGATTTGCAACCGTAAAGCATATACTGTCTATTTATTGGGTATCTTGATGAATCTGTTATCACTCTAGGAAACTCCTCTAGGTTGTAGCGGAAGGATGCCTCGTAACTTAAAATGTTTTTAGGGTTTTCTGATATGGATCAAGTCAAGTGACCTATATAACCTTCCACTCTCAAGACATGCATGAAACTCACTCAATTAAAAGGATTTTAGTTACAACTGTTCAGAAGTTGACAATAAGGTGCAGGGATGGAGAACTCATCAGGTTGGTAGATTTACATACAAAACAGATGCATATAAATGTCTAAATCATGATAAGGATGGTATTTATAAATAAAATCACTTTAACACACCAATAGGATGAGAGCTATTAGTTATTAATCAACTTGAAAGTAACCTAAATACAGATTCAGGCATAATTACAGTAAAGACAGAGATGAAGGCTGAACAAATCATAACAAAAGAGCTTATATTCAAGAATGAGAAAAATGAGAAGATGAAAACAGTATAGGCTTATAAATCCTCGAAGTCGAACCTTTTTTTATAAAATCAGTCTTAGGATTTATAGCCTTTCACAAAATATATAGATCCTAAAACTTGGATCTGCTTTTTACAAACATAAACAAAAGGAACAGTTTTTTGCAAATTAGGGTTTGAAACCCTACCTAACTACTTGTCTAACTAGAATGAAGATTTAGTCCACTAAAATGGAAATTTAAATAATTAAAGTAACTTCTCATGATTACTGCTACTGGTCCGGTAATGTCCCAAGTCTGGTGTACAGACCTGAACACTCTAATTCTGTAATTTTGTCCTTAAATATTTCTGAAGTTTAAGGGGTCCACACAGAACCTTCTCCAATTGGCAAAATAATGGTTTATTCAGGAAAATTTTGCAGAGGACAAGAGTGATCAATGAGCGGCAAGAAAAGGGATTTCATACATTGAATTTTATCTCCCCTAACACATTTATATCTAGTGCCATTTAGGTTTCAGAATCCGTGTCGCGGAAACCTACTACCACGCTTCTGGGCAGCCAAACCATGCAACTAAGAAGAGTAGTTCCGCCTACTTCAACCAGAGGCTTTGGAAAACTTACAAAGGTTTGTTACAGCCTTAATTTACTATATAAAAGGTATTTATATGGTTTATTGAATTTCTGGAAGGTTATAGGTGTTTTGGGTGAATTTGGGGATTTCTAGCTATTTTGGTCAAGAGAGAGCCTGTGCAGAGGAGGATGCAAAAGAGTGGTACAACCCAAAAAAAAATGGTTCTAGAGATTGATATGGGAAGGTGGGTCTATTACTGATATACAGGAACTGGCAGAGCTCAATTTTGGTTACCAGAACCTATTTTGCATCAATTTCAGTAAAACTAGTTATTAAAAACTGGTAATCTAGCTAGGGTCTTAAAAAGACTATTAAATCATCTTAAATTAAATTTTGTGAAACTTGAGATTTATAATAGAGATAATTATTAACTCTTTGAACCTGAATACTTATTTTAATCCCTTCTCCATCATGAAATATTCATTACAATACACGTATTCACTCAATTCCCCCACACACTGATAAAATAAAGTCTTTTAATGGAACTGAGATAATATCCTTCAGGGTCTGAGATATATCGACCTGATAAATGTAATTTTTAGAATATGCTGACATTATAGAACAGAAATAACATTATTTACTGACCATTACAAGAGGATTCCAAAATTAAGGGGCAGGAGGCCCAAATCTTGACCAGCAAGGGCTGTGAGCATGGGCTTCACTAAAGCTCAACCTAAACTTGATGGAGGATGTAATCAATTCTCAAATAAGCTTAAATGTTTGAAATTAGTGCTCCATAAACCTCCAATAGATAGAAATGGATATGGAAGAGAAGGGAGGAGGGATTTGGGGATCATCACCCAATGGTCTGAGGCACAACACTCAAAGAGTATGCTCACATATCATAACCATAATATCAAATTATCTAAACTGAGTCAATGGGGTTTAAGTCACCTTTAATAGAGTGTTGAGTGACCTTCTTAGCAGGTGAGGATCCAAGGTGATGTGTGAGAGAAAGTCAACCCTTAACAAACCCTAACCCTAGCCACATAGGTGCCTCCTTTGGGGAATTTAGCAAGTAGGACCATGTGGAATTATTTCTAAGTTCAATTTCTCCTTCATAATTAGAAACTATGCCCTCACTAAGTCAAAAGTTGCTTCTTTTGAGTTATGACACCTTTTTTACTTTTCTAGACTCCTAAGGAAACTGTTCTTTCCTTTGAAAACTTTCCTGCTTTTCTCTGACTACTTTTCTGAGCTCCATAATAGGCAACTGCGCCCTCCTTTGAAAAACTTTCCTGCTTTATCCCTGACTACTTTTTTTATCTTCTTTTTGGTACTTTTCTCTTTGTTTCCTATGACATCTTTTTTCATAGTGTTTCCTCTTTCCTTTCTTGGCTAGTAGACTTGTCCAATGTGCCCCACCTGACGAGGCAGCTTATTTACACCTCATAAATTAGCAATAATAATTAAAATGGAAAATAAAACTTAGATACATGCCTTACTTGATTAATTATTACAAAATTTCCCTAGGGAGCATGATTAATGTCAAATTGAGCCCCTCCTAGGAGTCCAGTATGGTCAACACTTTAATGGCCACTTTGAGGGGACATGATAGTCCTCCCCTCCCAAATATGCTTGTCCTTAAGTAGAAGCACCACAGAGTGCTACAAATTTGTCCACCATGTTTCTGCCACACCACTCTGATCATAGTCATTTCTTTAATGCCACTTCCTTTAGCAAAATTGCCAACCCAATTAAAGTAACTGAGTAGAATTCCTGGATCCCACTGCCTCCTCTACAAGGACCCAAATTTTTCTGCCACCTTTTGAACTCTGTCATTCCTAAGAATTCCTGGATCCCATGGTTTTATCTGCCTCCTTCCACCCATCAATAAAAACAACAAAATTTTATCATTGTAGAGGAGGAAAATGAGGTTATGAAAATCATACCACCATACTGGGAGCTCATCTCTCCCCATGCCAAGATGAACATTTTTTAAACTCTCCCACCAAACATGGAATTCCTCATCTACTATCTTTGTTATGGTGCAAGACCTCAACATTATGCTACTTGTTCCACCAAACTGACTCAAGTGGAACTTCCATTCATAGCCATGCATGATGAAGACATCAAATGGATGCCTCCGATGTTTCATGTACACATAGAAAGGTAATGGTGAAATTTTCATACCACATGGCTGAACCATTAAGTCATCAATGGAATATGTGGGATCCTCCTGCTCCTTATGTGGCATCAATAGGAAAAATCCCTTCACCCAATTTTCATCCCTATGTGTGCCTGCTAAACTAGAAGTGTGGACTGATTTATAGTAAAACAAACCTCTGCAAAATGTTCCCACCAAAAGTGTGTATGCATCAAACCCATCATGGGCTGGTCAAACAAAAGGGATATATTCTGACTCTTCACTGAAAACATGACTCCTTCCATGAGAAAATTCATCCTTTCTCGGGTAATGGGCATGTGCTTGAAACTCATCATCTGCATCCCAAAATTCCTTAAGCACAAAAAATTTAGAATGCACCTCATGTGCATGTGCATGGGAGGTATCCAATGGCTGCAAATTCAATCTTTTTGGCTGCCCACATGTCAAGACAATGTCAGTCCAAACAAAAAACTTATTGTAGAAATTAAATTCTTCACCTCCCAAGGTCTTTATTCCAAAGATGTTTCTATCCACCCAATCAATGGATGAATATAGACTTTTATTTTCTGATCCATATGGAATTTGATCAGCCATATTTATTAAGGATAAGAACACTTCATCCTTCCTCTCATTCTCAATGAGTGCTTGGCCCAGATTTTCTTCCTCATAGCTTTTCACAAGCACCTACAAATCTGCTCCTCCCTCATGGCTGTCCTCCACATGAGGTTCCTCCATTATACCCAAAACATTTCCTTCCATGCAGCATGAAAAGTGTGACACCTTCAACTCCTTCTGAAGTTGAAAGATCTGTAACTTTGAATCTTGAAGGGATCTTTGTGTGCTCTTCAATAAGTTATTGGTGATCTCCAACTTATTAGTGATATTTTCTGATTTTTCTTCTTCCTTCTTGAGTGCACTATGGTACATTTTAGCCACCGTGAGGAGATATTCTTTATCAGATAATAGGTTCATATATCTCTCCTTCATCTTGGAAATTCCTTCTTTCAGTGCTATGCACTCCTCCAGAAAGGCTTCTCCTTCCATATCTCCACCAAAAGCTTGCCAACAACATCTTGCCACCAAGGCATTGATGTCAACAAAGTTTTTCATGGCTTCCCTAAGATTCTTTCTATCCTCCTTTAGTGATCCACTCAAATGATGTGGCTCACCAACAATATCCTCCATCAAGTTTTCTTCTTTTAATATGTGACATATATGCCCATTTTTCTTGTGGCATGAATCCACCACATAAAACTCATTCTCAATATACAGGCCAGCCTTTGAATTTTCTGCACACTCAATTCCATGATCTAAAGTGGAGGGTATCTCTGAATACTGGAATGATATGTGATCTGTATGAGAATCAGAAAGAATCTCATGCCTTGGAATTTCATCTTCATCATGTTGCAAGAGAGTCCAACATTCTGAACTGTGTCCCTCCCTTTGCATCATATTTTTCTCCTTCAAATTTCCTAGTTCATATCTTACTGGTGGGAGCTTGCCTTCCACTTCATTATGCAATTCAAATGATGAATTCAGATCTGATATTTCTTGTTCTTTTGGATCTAATCCAAAATATTCCTTAACCATATTATTACCATTGACAATATCACCCTTCTTTTCACTGATTGTGTGATCACCAATAGGAAAAATGGGAGTAAATTTATCTCCCTCACAATTGGCCTTCCTCTTGCAGTCTTGAGATGAAAGTGGAGAATTTTTGTCTTTCCATGGATCAGAGGGATGTAAATGAACATTACTGCTGCAAAAATAAGAACCTTCATCACACATATCCTTCACCTTATCCTCTTCTTGTACAGACACTATGGTGGCCTATTCTTTCACCAAAATATCTGCTTCACACCCAAGCAGTGTGGTCTTGCTTTCTTCTTGCATATGTGGCTTCCAAGGTGACTGTAACTCTGATTTGTAATCATATTTTGGATCTGATCCAGAATATATATCTTCATCCATAAATGATCCAACAAATTTAGCAGTGATTTGAAGATCACCCACCAAGAAGCTTGAAGTGCATTCCTCTTCATTCTCTTCTTGGAGTAATGGGAAACAAGCAAGATATTCTGGAGCATCTTCTTTCAAACAACTTGAGGTTCTTCCTTCTTGAATGGTACTATCATCATTACTTTCAGATAATATTCTTGAAGAAAATCCAAAGAATCTCAGAATGCTTGAGCATGCTGATGGATTTGATGACTCTTCACTTTTGCTTTCTTCTTCCTCCTCATTGCTTAGAGAGGTGGAACAACTTTGTTCCTCTATAGATGATTTGTTTCTATTGAAAGAGTAATCATCTACATTATTAGGCTCAAATCAAAATCTGAAATAAAATTAATCTTTGAGAGGAATGGATTTACAAATCACTTCCCCTAAGGAAAGATACTCTTTGTAGTGGTGGGGTAAGTTTTCAGCTGCATCTATCATCTTTGCTAAATCCTTCTTAGGATTAGCCATGGGTAGTTCCAAATTTATTTCTTCATACTCCATATCATCATAAAATTAACCATCATTGTCTCTTGACATTTGCAACCCATCATTAACATAGATCACCTCTTCTTCTTCAACAAACTGATCAAATTCATCATCTTCAACTACTAGAACAACCCTCATGGTTGCAACTTTAATTGGTGATCTGTAAAATTAGTCAATGGAGAGCCTTCTTTCCATAGGAGTGGAGTAAATTGATCTAATACCACTATAATGTACCAAGTCTGGTGTAGAGACCTGAACACTCTAATTCTATAATTTTTTCCTTAAATATTTCTAAAGTTTAAGGGGTCCACACAGAGCCTTCTCCAATTGGCAAAATAATGGTTTATTCGGGAAAATTTTGCAGAGGCCAAGAGTGATCAATGAGTAGAAAGAAAAGGGATGTCATACATTGAATTTCCTCTCCCATAACACATTTATATCTAGTGCCATTTAGGTTTCAGAATCCGTGCCATGAAAACCTACTACCACGCTTCTGGGCAGCCAAACCGTGCAACTAAGGAGAGTAGTTCCGCCTGCTTCAACCAGAGGCTTTGAAAAACTTAAAAAGGTTTGTTACAGCCTTAATTTATTATATAAAAGGTATTTATATAGTGTATTGAAGTTCTGGAAGGTTATAGGTGTTTCGGGTGAATTTGGGGATTTCTTGCTATTTTGGTCAAGAGAGAGCCTGCGTAGAGGAGGATGCAAAAGAGTGGTACAACCCAAAAAAAAATAGTTATAAAGATTGATATGTGAAGGTGGGTTTGTTACTGATCTACAAGAACTGACAGAGCTCAATTTGGGTTATTAGAACCTATTTTGCATCAATTTCAGTAAAACTAGTTATTAAAAACTAGTAATCTAGATAGGGTCTTAAAAAGACTATTAAATCAGCTTAAATTCAATTTTGTGAAACTTGAGATTTATAAAAAAAATAATTATGAACTCTCTGAACCTGAATATTTATTTTAATCCCTTTTCCATCATGAAATATTCATTACAACACACATATTCACTCAATTCCCCCATACACTGATAACATAAAGTCTTTTAATGGAACTGAGATAATATCCTTCAGGGTATGAGATATCTTGACCTGATAAATGTAATTTTTAGAATATGATGACACTATATAACATAAATAACATTATTGAATGACCATTAAAAGAGGCTTCCAAAATTAAGGGGCAGGAGGCCCGAATCTTGACCAACAAGGGCTGTGAGCATAGGTGAAGCATGGGCTTCACTGAAGCTCAACCTGAAATTGATGGAGGCTGTAATCAATTCTGGAATAGGCTTCAATGTCTGAAATTAGCACTCCATAAACCTGCAATAGATATAAAGGGATATGGAAGAGAAGGGAGGAGGGATTTGGGGGTCATCACCCAATGGTCTGAGGCACAACACTCAGAGAGTATGCTCACATAGCATAACCACAATATCAAATCATCCAAAATGAGTAAATGGGGTTGAATTCACCTTTAATAGAGTGTTGAGTGACCTTCTTAGTAGGTGAGGATCCAAGGTGACCTGTGAGAGCAAGTCAACCCTCAACAAACCCTAACCATAGCCACATAGGCACCTCCTTTGGGAAATTTAACAAGTAGGACCATGTGGAATTATTTCTAAGTTCAATTCCTTCTTCATAATTAGAAACTACACCCTCACTATGTCAAAAGTTGCTTCTTTTGAGTTATGACACATTTTTTGCTTTTCCATACTCCTAAGGAAACCGTTCTTTCCTTTGAAAACTTTCCTGCTTTTCTCTGGCTACTTTTCTAAGCTCCATAAGAGGCAACTGCGCCCTCCTTTGAAAAAAATTTCTGCTTTATCCCTGACTACTTTTTTTATGTTCTTTTTGATACTTTCCTCTTTGTTTCTTATGACAGCTTTTGTCATAGTGTTTCCTCTTTCCTTTCTTGGCTAGTAGACTTGTCCAATGTGCCCCACCTGACTAGGCAGCTTATTTACACCTCATAAATTAGCAATAATAATTAAAATAGAAAATAAAAATTAGATACATGCCTTACTTAATTAATTATTACAAAATTTCCCTAGGGAGCATGATTAATGTCAAATTGAGCCCCTCCTAGGATTCCAGTATGCTCAACACTTTAATGGCCACTTTGAGGGGACATGACAAGTCCTCTTCTAGTTAAACCACTGATTTCTCTTTGACAGTTAGGGTTGGTGGCCTCTATGCTATTATGTAATAGTAGACCTCAAACCTACCCCTTTTTTATGCTTCCCTCGGCGTCTCTCATCTTTAAATCACATCCCTGAACCATCTGCAGTTGCCCAAAACCAGTCATGCCTGCCAAAACTTGTTTTTAAGCCTCTGTCCACTTTCAGTGGTTAAGAGGCTAGTCTACTGAAACCGTTAGCTGTTGAAAGTGGCACTTTCGGTGGCTAATGAACTGCCCCAGCGTCCGCCTAAGCCACCTAAAGCCCTGTTTTGCAAAAATTATTAGGCTTACTTCAAAAATGTATTTTCAGGCCTGTTTGCTCAGTTTTACTCTTTTGCAGGTTTCGTACTAGGAATGTTAACATCACCTTGGCTAGCTTCGGGAGGCTAGAGACTAACTGCTGCTTCAGCTAGGGTTTCTAAGGTAGGATGGTTTCTAGGGTTTTCTTTGGATTCCTTTAGTTACAGCCTTTGGACCCTAACCATCCTATATAATCTAGTATTGTCCTTCAGGTACCTTGTGCTCAGCCTTTTCAGGAAAATGTATCTTTCTCTTTGCTTTAGGTGGGACTTGTGCAATAAATTGTTTCTGCAGGTCAAGGTTTCATGATTTCTCTTTAGTTCTCTTTCCAAGACCTCCATTTCATAAACCTGCCTCAGTAGCTGACTGATCTTTTGAATTTTAGGCTTGCTGGAGGAATCCCTTTCTGCTGGTTCCTCTTTCTCCTATGATGTGTTGGATGGCAATGCTTCAGATAATGGTACAATTTGCATAGATAGGGATGCATCCTCATGTTTCTCTTCCTCAAAATTTGAATAGGGTATATTTAAGATATTCTCATTATGTGCTTCTACCTCCTGACCCTTCTCACTGAAGTCCAAGTTCTTTTTTGCCTTCTTGGTCTTGGAAGAGGAGGGAGGTTGTTTTGTTGTTGCTGCTGGGAAAATGGCCCTCCTCCTTATTCTCCCTCTCCTTGGTGTGCTAGACTTCTTGGCAGGAGACTTTCGTTTCTCCTCTGGCTAAAGGCCTGTTTCAAAGCCATTCCATAATAGAAAATAATGCCAAGCCATATTTCTTCTCTTCAACAACTCTTGGACCAATAGCTGGATAAGACTGTGGTGGGACAACCTACCAATAATCTTGGATGGCTGGGATTTCACTTGATGTGCTATCTTCCCTAGACTTCTGTGTAAATAAAAGGGCAGATTGAGATGGATTTTACCTGTGAAGTGATTCATGAACTTGAAATGGTATATCATTTCTCTATTATATCTCCCTTCACAGGTTAAGTAGACCACAATGGCCTTAAGCAGTTGTTGCCAGTTCTCTTCTAGCCATGATGATGCCACACTCTTCTTCCATAACATTCCTCTATGCTAAGGCTTAACGTAAGACCTGAATTCCACATCTTTTGGTATGGTGTTCTTGAACCATTTTTCTCCTGTGGACGTGAGTTATGTCACCTCAGTGATTAGTGTTTCATCTATGAGAAACTCCTCTTTTCCTATGACTACTTTTGAACCATCGAATGAGAGGGAAACATCTTCAGCCATCTGATGATGGAAGCTTTATATTTTTTCATAGAATTTGTAGCATCCCACCTCTTGAAAAAGTCTACAGACCTATGGATGTGCTTCTAAGTAACTGATATCACCTACCTCCTACCTGAGAGCTAGTCCACTCCTCTTCATCTTGATGGGTGTATCTCCTGGGTACCTACAAAACATTTTTTAGTCTTGTATATAGTATGCTTAGTAGGATTCTCTTTCAGAGCTAGTTTCTTTAATGGTGGAGAAGATGCTAATTTTGAAAATGAAATCAGATGGAGTCTCTTGGCACTATTTATGAGTATTTTCTTGTCATTATGGAGGCTGAGATCACAAAATGATGGCAGCATCTTAATCCTCTCGATATCCTTTCCCATGTAATCATAACCTCCATTAGCTAGACTCATTCAATGGGATTTTAATGATATTTTGGATAGGTGGAGGGAGACTAAGGGTTTCTAGTCAGATTAGTCCTTTGCTAATTGCATAACAACCTTTTTTACTCAATTCGCCACGCAGTCATTCAGCTCCAAATTTTTTCGGTGGTTAATCACGCTCACAAATGATGTTTTTATCTTACTTCCAGGGTCGTATGTGACAGTTTCCTAACAGTTTCCCTATTTTTCCATTTCGGTGGTTAATATCCTCCGGGTGTTTGTCAGCTAACCTCTGAAAAGACGGCTCTTGGTGGCTAATGAAGTGTTGTTTTTCATGCTTAAGCCACCGAATCTTTTACCCTGTCGTTGTGGTGAACTCTTGCTTTCGACAGATAATGGCCTCACCAGAAAACTTTTTTAACTATTGAAAACCTATTCTTTCAGTGGTTAATGAACTTCCCTAGCTTTCACCTAAACCACCAAAAGTACTTTTCACCCGATGCTTATCTTCCTACTTTCAATGGTTAGCATATGCATTGAATCTTTCTCTAACCTACTGAAAGCAACCCTTTTTGGTGGCTAATGAGATATTCTGAGCCTCACCTAAGCCACCGAATGTACTTTTCCCAATGCTACTCACCACTTGCTTTCGCCTGTTAAAATCCTTCTTGTTCCTCTCTCTAATCTGCTGAAAGTGATTCTTTTCGGTGGCTAATGAGTTTTCTGTAGTCTCACCTAAGCCACTAAAAGTGTTACTTTGACTCTGCTTACTCGGACCACTTTCGGTGGTTCACCTTTGCCCCGTGTTCAACTATTTAGTCGCTCAAACATAGCTTTTGGGTGGCTAATGAGCTTTAATAGGCCTCGCCTAAGCCACCAAAAGCTATAACTTTTAAAATTTTCATCCAAATTAAATACAGAGGCTTTCAAATTGTCAGTCATACTCATATCTTTCAGTACAGGAGTTTGATTCTTCCTACTATCAAAATAAATTTATTTTGGGAGATAACATCTGGCTCCTACTTGGGGATGGGAAACTCCCAGTGAGGTCCCAAGAATCCCAGAGAAAAATTCCTTTCCCTGCAAGCAACTAAATAACTTAACACTATCATTTATTGTTCCATTGTGCATGGAGTTTATTCTGTAAGCAAAAACAACCTACTATCTACTAATTTACAATAATAAGGCCTCAGAGCCTCAAATAAAGTAGAGCTTCAAAAAATGCCCATTCGCTGGGCCATCAAATACCTCTTTCCCTTCCGGATTCTGCAATTTGAAGGTGTTATTCTTATGTACCTAGCCTATCACAAAAGGGCCAATCCACAAGGAGTCAAATTTTCCATGTTTTCCCTTGTTCTATCTGACAGCATCCCACTTGAGGACCCAATATCCAACCTGGAAGTTGTCTACTTTTTCTCTTTTGTCAAACATGCCCTTTATCCTCCATTAATGGGCTTTTTATTTTCATATAACTTGCTCTATGATTTACTATAACTCCACCAAGTCCATCATCCTCCTTACCATGTCATTTGGTTCATCTTCCTCTTCCTGAAAGAACTTTGCCACTAGAAGAATGAGCTAGATAGGAAAAATGGCCTCAGTACCATAAACTATATTGAATGGAGAAGTCCCCATGGATATTTTTTCTGTTACCCTATCAGCCCATAAAGCAAACTTAAGCTTTGAATCCCATCTTTTCTGATTTATCTCCAGTAGTTTCTTGATGATCCTGACTAAGATTTTGTTGAATGACTCAGGCAGGCCATTGCCTTGTGGATAGTAGGAGGTGGAATGCACTAGTTGAATTCCCATTGACTCACACATGTTAAGTAATGCCCAAGCTTTAAAAGATGGTGCATTATTAGTTACCAACCTTATTGGGCAGCCAAACCTGCTAAAGATATTCTCATATAAAAATCTCATGATGACTTGATGAGTGGCATTCCTGGTGGGTACTGCTTCTATCCATTTGGTAAAGTAATCAATGGCTACTAAGATCCATTTATGTTGTCCATTGGAAGATGGATTTATTTCACCTATGAAATCCATACCCCATTGCTGGAAAGGCCCATTCACCACAATAGGCCTAAGGGGTAAGGATTTGATCTGCTGCTTCCCTATAAATCTTTGGCATTGGTCACAGACCCTTACAAAAATGCATACATCAGCAAAGAGGACTAGAAAATAGTATCCTACTCTTAAGATATTGTGGGTTGTGGTCTTCCAATAGTGGTGGCCCCCATATGTGCTGGAATGAAAGTGATGCATGACCTGCTCTGCTTCCTCTTTATCTAGACACCTCAGCAAAACTCCAGACTGATCTTTCCAATACAATAGTTTGTCAATTATGTAAAACTTAACAGATTTTAACTTAAGAGCTCATGCTTGGTTAGGAGTGAGATCAGGAGAAACTTCTAATTTTGCAAAAATTTAATAATACCCGAGTACCACTTACATGAAGATATCTTTTCAGATACTGATGGAATGTCATTCTGATCTTGATCTACTTCTGTTGATTTGACACATGTGAATTTTATTCCCATCAGTTCATATTTTTCTTTGGCCATGAGTTTGGCTAGACCTAGTCCCTTCACTAGCTTAGTGGGTTTCACCTCTATATCAAACTCAATGAGCTTGGTAATGCACTTAGCTCTCGTCCCATCAATGTTAGGATGAGTCAAAACATCCTTCATAGTAGCTGAAGGGACATATTCCAAGACCTTGGCATGGAGAATGTAAATTCTGAAAGTCTTCAAAGATTTTATGAGAGCATAAGACTGTTTCTCAATTGGATCATATTTCAGCTCAGCATCTCTAAAGGTTTTGCTGAAGAATGCAATTACATGATCAAGACTCTCATCATTCTTTTGTAATAGTACAACTTCCACTGTGTCATAGAATGCAAAAGAGAAAATGTAAAAAATCTTGGTGTAGTCAGGACTAATCAGGGTTGGGGCCTCCATGATAGCCTTCTTAATGTATTCAAAAGAGTTTCTTTCCTAGTCAGTCCATTTTATTTCTGCCTCTTTTTTCAGCATGACTGATATATGCTTTGCTAGCTCAGAGAAATTAGGGATGAACCTCCTGACAAAGTTTATCTTACCTAAAAAGGACTGAATGTCTCTTTTTGACCTCAGTATTGACAGCTTCTGGATTGCTTCCACCCTTACCAGATCGATCTTAACACCTTCAGCTGAGACTATGTGGCCTAGGAGTTTTCCTTCACTGAGTGCAATTTGGGACTTCTTGGGGTTAAGTGATATTCCATACCTTCTGCACTTCATAAATACCTTCCTTAAATGCCGCAAGTGGTCATGATGGCTATGAGAGTAAACTGTTAGGTCATTCAAATATATGGGCACAAATTTATCTTTTAGCCCTACAAAATCTAGGTCCATGGCTCTCTGAAAAGTAGCCCCAACATTCATTAGCCAAAATGGAATTTTAGCATACATGAAGGTGACCCAGAGGGTGGTAAAGGAAGTATTCTCTTGGTCATCAGGGTGCACAGAAACTTGGTTGTGTCCAAAGAAACCATCCAGGAAGGACATAACACTAGCCCCTGAGACTTTTTGCAACAAATGTTCCATCTTAAGCAGTGGATAGTTGTCTTTGTTGAAACACTTGTTCAGGTTTCTAAAATCCACACACAACCTGATTTTCCCATTCTTCTTCCTTACCACTGCTAGGTTTTCAATCCACTTGGAATACCTGAGGGGGATTATGATCTTGGCACTGAGGAGCTTATGTATTTATTTTTCAATTACTGGTAATAGGAGAGGATTGATGGATCTCAACTTCTGCTTGAAAGGGATGGTGTCCTTCTCCAAAGGAATCTTGTGCTAGATGATGTTGGTGTCATAGATTTTCAAGTCACTGTACTCCCATGCAATGACATCAGCAAACTCTTTTATCTGGCTGCAAAACTTTGAATTATGATCAACAGTCAATTTAGTGGACATATTTATTAGTTTTTGATGGCTTTGGCTACCTATGTTTTTCTCTTGGACACCAAAATCTAGCTCCTTTTTGGCAGGCTTAAAAGGGATGTCATTGTGATCAAACAACTCTTCTAGTGGTACTATACCTCGAGGTATGTATTTGCTAGGTAATTGGACAATTTTCTGATCAGCCACTTTGTCTTTCAACTTGAGCTACTTGGATTCCTCCATGTTTAGGTTTTCCTGGTCTATGTGCATATGAGAGAATTCATCCACTAGTTGTATAAATTTACTAAGATATTCATCATTCTCAAACACCTTCCAAAATTTGACATTATCTAGTAGGGAAGGTCTATACTTAACTTGAACATCATGGCTGAGCTTAGGACGTAAAGGAGGAATGAACATACTTGCAGCGATAGCCAAGGAATCAGCCAGGTGATTCAAATCCCTAGGTATATATGAAAATTCAAAAAGCATAAAGGAGTCTCTGAGTTTCCATACCTCATCCCTATAGGCCTTTAGTCTAATTTTTTTGTCTAAAAAGTGTTGTCGACCTGCTATATAATGAGATTTGCATCTCCAAAAATCCTCATGCACATGATCCCCGTCTCCTTGGAAGCTTTAACTCCAAGTAGCAAGGCTTCATATTCTGGTATATTGTTAGTGGTTTTAAAACCAAGCTTATAAGACATATGAATGTTTTCCTTGGATGGGGAGATCAATACTACACCTGCATCTACTGAGCTTTGAGTGCTAGCCCCATCAAAATTCATGTTCCAGACTGTTGTGGTCACTTCTTCGGGCTGCTGATAGGTGCGCTTAGTGAGCTAGACTGGTGTTTGATGAGAATCATCTATTTGCAGAATGCATGACCCAAAATTAGTGTCCATTGTATAGATGGGGTGATTCACTAAATCGCTCTCCTTGCTTATGATGTAGGCCAACTAATTTTCTCTGTACAGCCTCTTAGTCTCTCCTCCAAACATGGGGATAGTGGCATATGTAATATCCATATGAAGGGTTCCACCTAGCCTTTTTCTCCATGATTGAGACAGCAAGAGACCAAATTTTCGAGGGATATCAGCCACTACAATGTCCATCATGATGATTTTCAAAGGTAGCTGAGTTAGGTTCACAACAAGGTCTTTGATGAGGCCCAAGTAGTTGAATTTTCTGGATTCAAAGGAGAATAAATCATGGTAAGGATTTGTGATGCTGAGACCAAGCTCATCCATCATATCCTTTGGCATTAGGTTATGAGAGGATCCTGAATCTAGCAGACAATTATGGAGGATTTTATCATGAATATTCAGGGATATGTAGAAAGGAGGGCATGAGTCCTTTAGGTCTTCGATCATGGGGCCTAGGGTTGCAACATGATTGTCATCTTGCAAGTTAACAAAGTCAGTGTCAATATGTATCTTTGGTTGAAGGGAATTCAGAATGGAAGACTTGAATGCATCATTTTTCATTAGCTCAATTAATGGGAAAGGGATCTTCAATTTTTGAATTTCTGACTCAAGGTTGAAAGAATAATGCAGCCTATCTGGAAACCTCACCTCATGCCATGGAAATTTGATTTGGACCTGATCAGAAATGGTTGAAGGTGTTGGTTTCTGTAATGCTTTGGATATGACAGCCCCTTTCTTTGGTAAATCAGTGACCATTTTAGCTGGTGCGGCAAGCTGTTTGATAGGCCCAACATTCTTCTTGAGAGGAGACACCATCCTAGACCTCAGATTGTAACCTCCCTGACCATCATCCTAATATACATCCTGTTCAGTGATCTGCTCATCAATTAGGGCTTCCTCATATTCTTCCTGTGTCAGAAAAGAATAGTCCACCTCATCCTCCATGCAGTGGATGTTATCTTCCACTTCTCCTTCTTCTTCAATGAATTTTGTCTCTTCTTCTAATACAACATTTTGAAATGGAGCTCTTATTATCTAATATTCCCCTTGATTCCTCTTCCTTCTAAGAATCTAAACTGGGGGGTTTCCTCTTCTATAAGGGATAAAATTACGGTTTCGAGGAGCAAATACCCTTGGCCCTTTACCCCTCACGGGTATCTATCCTTGGTCATTCAATTTAAAAATTTTAGCAGTCAGGTTATCTAATAATTTTGTCATTTTTTCAATCTTGTTCTCTGACGATGAAGACCCAGTAGGGTTTGCTGGCTGCTTCTTCCTATCTATCTTTTCTTTGACCTTCTGAGATGCCAAAATGTTTGATTCTACCTCTAGGGAAGCATCTTGCATGAGTGACAAGGAGGAAAACCTCCTTTCTATGAGAAGTAGGTAGAAATTAGAGTCAAAGGCATGTGCATAAGTTATCCTAGCTGAGGTATTAGTGGGATTGATTTTAGTGGGGATCTTGCTATACATATTGTTGAATCTCTTGGTGAAGTTGGAGACAGACTCCCCATTTTCTCTTTTCGGGTTGCTAAACTCTGTGATATAGTAGATATGGTCTCTCCTCTCTCCCCAATGCTTTAGGAAGATGTCATCTAGGGCCTCAATGCCTTCCACTAATCCAGCAGGTAGTTCCTTAAACCATTTTCTAACCTGACCATCTAGGATTTGCACAAAAACCCTAGTCCATACATCTTCTTGCTCTATGTTAATATTCTCATCATAGCTGTAAAATGCCTCTAAATTTTCTTCAGCTATGAAATCCCATTCTCCTGTGAACTTAGGTATATACTTGAGGTAATCTCCTGTAGGCATGGAAGAGAGGGGATTTGGCAAATTTAGGGGGGCATACCTAGCTATGAGGATCCCTTCCATTTTGGTCAATTGAGGGGCAACCATTTTGGAAATGGGTATGGACAGGGTTGAGGAAGGAAGCACTAATGAAGGTACTTACTGAGTAGGTGGTGGTGGTATACTTATCCCAGTGGAGTCACCAGAGATTGGATCTTCACAAGCAGCAGTGCTTGAAGATGCCCAAACCCTAGGATTTTTTGATGTATTTATAAATTCCTGAGAATTAAGTGTTTCAGCAGAAGAAATACTAGCAGAAAAATTTCTTGAAATACCTGATGTGGCCTTTTGTGCAGCACTGTTGGTTTGTCTTAGTAAAGCCCTAGCTCTTCTCAAAATTTCTTCTAGATCTAAAACAGTTGTTGCTGGTGGCCCTTTAGTATTTTCTTTGGTACTTGGTCTTCTTGCAACCACCTTATTTCAATGGATTCTAGATACATGATTACAACTAGAATAATGTCTAATATTTGTCTATCATCAAAGCAAGGGTCTATGTTGTCTCCCAAGGAAGCTGATCTTCATTCTTCTTTCCCCGGCAACAACGCTAATTTGTTATCAATCCAGGAAACTCCTCTAGGTTGTAGCTCGAGGATGGCTGGTAACTTAAAATGTTTTTAGGGTTTTCTGATATGGATCAAGTCAGGTGACCTATATAACCTTCCACTCTCAAGACATGCATGAAAATCACTCAATTATAAAGATTTTGGTTACAACTGTTCAGAATTTGACAATAAGGTGCAGGGATGGAGAACTCATCAGGCTAGCAGATCTACATACAAAACATATGCATATAAATGGATAAATCATGATAAGGATGGTACTTATAAATAAAATCACATTAACACACCAATAGGATGACAACTATTATTTATTAATCAACTTGAAAGTAACCTAAATACACATTCGGGCATAAGTACAATAAAGACAAAGATGAAGGCTGAAAAAATCATAACCAAAGAGCTTCTATTCAAGAATGAGCAAAATGAGAAAATGACAATAGTATAGGCTTATAAATCCTTGAAGTTGAACCCTTTTTTATAAAATTAGTCTTAGGATTTATAGCTTTCTACAAAATATATAGATCCTAAAACTTGGATCTGTTTTTTACAAACATAAACAAAAGTAACAGTTTTTTTGCAAATTAGGGTTTGAAACCCTACTTAACTACTAGTCTAACTAGAATGAATATTTAGTCCACTAAAATGAACATTTAAATAACTAAAGTAACTGCTGATGATTACTGCTATTGGTCCTCTTCCAATTAAACTATTGATTTCTCTTTGACAACTAGGGTTGGTGGCCTTTGTGCCATTATGTCATAGTAGACCTTAAATAGACCCCTTTCTGATTCTTTTCCTCAGCGTCTCTCATCTTTAAATCATGTCCCTGAACCATCTATAGTTTCCCAAAATCGATCCTGCCTGCCAAAACTTGCTTTTAAGCCTTTGTCCGCTTTCGGTGGTTAAGAGGCTAGTCTATCGAAACCATTAGCTATTGAAAGTGGTGCTTTCGGTGGCTAATGAACTACCACAGTGTCCACCTAAGGCACCGAAAGCCTTATTTTGCAAAAATTATTAGGTTTTCTTCAAAAATGTCTTTCCAGGCCTATTTGCCCAGTTTTCCTCTTCTGTAGGATTCATGCTAGGAATGTTAACAGTGCCTTGGCTAGCTTCGAGAGGATGGATACTAACTGCTACTTTAGCTAGGGTTTGTAAGGGTTAACCTTGACTTGAGATCGAGTCAAAGGTGGTTAGGTCTAGCACATGGTTTGGGAACATGGTTTGTTGTAGCCCATGGTATTGTCCCATGGTATTGCATGTGATTAAGCCTTTATAAGGCTTGAGGAGGATCCATTGTAATTGTACTAGATGCGGGCATTGTATTGTATTGGAAGAGAGACTGTGAGAGCGTGAAGAGGAAGTGCAGCGGTTTTCTTGCAGGGTGTATCCCTTCATCTTTCTGGACTGCAATAAAAGGACTGGAAAATTTCTTTGTGGACGTAGCCCATCGTTTGGGTGAACCACATTATATATGTGTCTCTCTGTACTGTTTTAATTTGTTTTTCATCTTGTTTATTAATTTAACTGTATATATGTTATTGCTCTGTGGTCCTGTTTTCTAACAATTGGTATTAGAGCCAAAAGGTCTATTTGGTTTGTAAACTCGCAGGAAAGAAGGGTTTTTGGTTTGAGTGGGAGAAATGGCGGAAGAAGGAAAGTTTAGGGTCGAGAAATTTAACGGCGAAAACTATCAGTTATGGAAGATTCAAATGGAGGACTATCTGTACTAGAAAGATCTGTACCTGCTATTGGGCGGAAAAGCAAAACAGCCAGTGGCTATGAAGGATGAAGAATGGGAGGTTCTTGACAGAAAGGAACTAGGAAAAATACGGCTATGCCTGGCTTCGTTAGTGGCCTTCAATATTTTGAAAGAAAAAACAACAGAGGGTGTGATGATCCCAAACCATGTGCTAGACCTAACCACCTTTGACTCGATCTCAAGTCAAGGTTAACCCTAACAATCCCCCCTTTAAGCTTGACTTGGAGTAATCACCAACTCCCCTCAAGTATTTACCAAGGAATCTTACATACACCCCCCTATCACCTAGGTCTATCTTCCAACTTTACCGGTGAGTTACCAGGGGTATGCATGCCTTACCAGGTCTTACAGCCATATGCCCATTTACATGCAAACTGCTCCATTACATTTTTTTCATGTGCCTTCATGGCGACTAATCACAGCAACTCTACCGCTGCTACACTTGCTGGACCTTGGACTTGGAAAATTTCTTCTTTTCACCTTCATGCTTTAAGGCCAACAGAAACCGAGCAGGGACTCAGTTTCTCTCTGGTTACTCCCTTTGTCAACATGTCTGCAGGATTCTGGCTAGTGTGAATCTTTTCCAGTTTTAACAGTTCTTCATCTAGAACAGACCTTATGAAGTGGTACTTGAGTTCTATATGGTTAGTCCTCAAATGAAAGACTGAGTTCTTTGCAAGATGAATGGCACTTTGGTTGTCACTGTACAACCTACTATTCTCCTGCTTCTGTTATTGCTCTGCGGTCCTGTTTTCTAACAGGGTTTCTAAGGTAGGATGGATGCTAGGGTTTTCTTTGGCTTCCTTTAGTTGCATCCTTTGGAGCCTAACCATACTATATAATCTAGTATTGTCTTTCAGGTACCTTATGTTCAAACTTTTCAGGAAAATGTATCTTTCTTTATGCTCTAGGTAGGACTTGTGCGGTAACTTGTTTCTGCTGGTCAAGGTTTCATTATTTCTATTTAGTTCCCTTTTCAAGACCTCCATCTCATAAACCTACCTCAGTAGCTGATTGATCTTTTGAATTTTAGGCTTGCTGGAAGGAGCCCTTTCTACTGGTTCCTCTTGCTACTGTGGTGTGGGGGATGGCAATGCTTCAGATATTGGTACAATTTGCAGAGCTATGGCTGCATCCTCTTCTTGCTCTTCCTCATAATGTAAATAGGGTATATTTAAGATATTCTCATGATGTGCTTCTCCCTCTTGGACCTTCTCACTGAAGTCCAAGTTCCTTTTTTCCTTCTTGGTCTTGGAAGAGGAGGCTGTTCTGTTGCTGCTGTTGGGGAAATGGCCCTCCTCCTTCTTCTCCCACTCCTTGGTGTGCTAGACTTCTTGTTAAGAGACTTCCTTTTCTCCTCTGGCTGAAGGCTTGTTTCAAGGCCATTCCAGAACATAAAATAAGGCCAAGCCATATTTCTTCTCTTCAACAACTCCTGGACCAATAGCTGGGTAAGGCCGTGGTGGGACAGCCTACCAAAAATCTTAGATGGTTGGGCTTTCACTTCATGTTCCATGTTCCATAGAATTCTGTGTAAATAAAAGGGCAGATTGAGAGGGCTTTTACCTGTGAAGTGATTCATGAGCTTGAAATGGTAGATCATTGCTCTATTATATCTCCCTTCACAGGTTAAGTAGACCACAATGGCCTTAATCAGCTGTTTCTAGTTCCCTTCTAGACATGATGATGGCACACTCTTCTTCCATACCATTCCTCTATGATCAAGCTTAAGGTAAGACCTGCATTCCACATCTTTTGGTATGGTGGTCTTGAACCATTTCTCTCATGTGGACGTGAGTTATGTCACCTCAGTGATTAGTGTTTCATCTATGAGAAACTCCTCTTTTCCTGTGACTGCTTTTAAACCATCGAATGAGAGGGAAAAAGATTCATCCACCTACTAATGGAAGCTTTGTTTTTTTTCACAGAACTTGTAGCATCACACCTCTTGAAAAGGTCTACATACCTATGGATGTGCTTCTAAGTAACTGATATCACCTAGCTCCTACCTGAGAGCTGGTCCACTCCTTTTCATCTTGATGGGTGTATCTCTTGGGTACCTACAAAACAGTTTTTAGTCTTGTATATAGTATGCTTAGAAGGCTCCTCTTTCAGAGCTAGTTTCTTTTCTAGTGGAGAAGATGCTAATTTTGAAAATGAAATCAGATGGAGTCTCTTGGCACTGTTTATGAGGATTTTCCTGTCATTATGGAAAATGAGATCACAAAATAATGGCAGCAGCTTGATCCTCTAGATCTCCTTTCCCACATAATCGTAACGTCCATCAGCCAGAGTATTCGATGGGATTTTGATGATATTTTGGACACGTGGAGGGAGACTGAGGGTTTCTACTCAGATCAGTCCTTTGCCAATTGCATAATGACCGTTTTTACTCATTTCCCCACACAGTCATGCAACTCCAAATTTTTTCGGTGGTTAATCATGCTCACAAATGATCTTTTATCTTGCTAACAGGGTCAGATGTGACAATTTCCTAATTTTTTCCTTATTTTTCCCTTTTGGTGGTTAATATCCTCTAGGAGTTTGTCATTTATCCACCGAAAATCTAGGTTTTGGTGGCTAACGAAGTGTTGTTTTTCCTACTTAAGCCGCCAAAAAGTTTACCCTGTCGCCGTGGTGAACTCCTACTTTCGATAGATAATGACCTCACTGGAAAACATTTTTAACTACCGAAAACCTATTCTTTTGGTGGTTAATGAAATTCCCTAGCTTTCACCTAAACCACCGAAAGTAATTTTCACCCGATGCTTATCTTCCTGCTTATCGTGGTTAGCATATGCGTTGAATCTTTCTCTAATCTGCCGAAAGCGACCCTTTTTGGTGGCTAGTGAGATTTTTTTAGCCTCGCCTAAGCCATCAAATGTACTTTTCCCAATGCTGCTCATCGCTTTCTTTTGGTGGTTAAAACCCTTCTTTTTCCTCTCTCTAATCTATTGAAAGCGACCCTTATCGCTGGCTAATGAGCTTTTTGTAGTCTCGCCTAAGCCACCGAAAGTGTTACTTTGACTCTGCTTGCTCGGACTGCTTTCGATAGTTCACATTTTCCCCGTGTTCAACTGTTTAGCCACCGAAACATATATTTCCGATGGCTAATGATCTATAATAGGCCTCTCCTAAGCCACCGAAATCTATAACTTTTAAAATTTTCATCCAAATAAAAAAATAGAGGCTTTCAAATTGTCAATCATACTCATATCTTTCATTACAAGAGTTTGATTCTTCCTACTATCAAAATAAATTTATTTTGGGAGATAAAATAATAAAAAGGTTTTAAGCTGCTGGATATCAAAACAAAACAGATCATTGTCGAAAGGAGTGTCAAGTTCGATGAGCCTCTTCAAGAGGTGAAACTAGTAAAGGAGAAAACTGTCGAACTTCCTTCCTATTCTGCTGAATATTTGGATGAGGAAATTGGGGGTGATGACCCTGATTTGGATCCTATGATTTTTTATATCAGTGTATAGCAAACATCAGATTATGAATCAGAACCTAAAGTACAAAATCATCTCCCAACTTGGGCCCGACAGACACTCTCCTTTGCAGGAGAAAACATTGGAAATCTGGATGATCCAAGGAGAACCCCGTCTGATTTCCAAAGAGAAGGTATTACGCTCTCTTGTCCTGATTATTTGTTGTCTAAATATTGTTATTTGAAGACAATTTTATACCCAAATTCCTACTACCATGATCAGAAGGATCCAATATGGCAAGTTTCCATGGATGAAGAGACGAATTCTCTTCAGAAAAACACTACATGGGAGCTAGTTTCTCTTCCTCGGAGAAGGAAATTGGTTCAATGCATGTGGGTGTTTCAGACTAAGATTGATGCATGTGGAAGCACCTAAAAATATAAGGTAATTTTGGTGGAAAATGGTTTCTCCCAGGTCCAAGGTGTGGACTACCATAAGACTTTTGCACCGGTTGTGAAAATGGACTCCATCCGCCTAGTTTTGGCAATTTCAGCATCTAAGCACTGGGAAGTGCATCATATGGATGTTAAGTAATCCTTTATAAATGGATATATTCATGAGGATATATACATGAAGCAGAATAAGGGCTACATTTCTGATCCATCTTTGGTTTGCAAGCTAAAGAAGTCACTGTACAGGTTAAAACATGCCCCAAGAGAGTGGTATTCCAAGATGGATGCTTTCCTTCTCTCGCAAAAATTACAAAGGTGTAGATCAGATCCAAATGTGTATATATAGTAGTATGATGGTAATTTGATTATTATTGTTTTATATGTTGATGACTTACTGATCACAGGTAGCATAGTTGCTTCTATTTCAGTCATCAAAACTGCTCTCCACAATGCATTTGAAATGAGTGATTTGGGGCTCTTAAAACAATTTTTGGGGCATGAAATTGAGCAAAATTATGATGGGATAATGGTCATTCAGTCCAAATAAATATTATACCTATTAGTCAAGTTTAACATGGCTGAATGGAGGGCTTCTCCATTCCCTTTCCTTTCAGGGATCAGCCTTGAAGAAGGAAAAAGCACACTTCCCATGGACTGCGCTATTTATCGAAACTGATTGGTAGCTTGTTGTACTTGACTCATTCTCATCCTGATATCTATTATTCCATGAATGCGATATCAATATACATGCATCTTCCCCATGATATTCATTGGAAGGAATCCAAGAGGATCCTCAAGTACATTCAGGGAACGAGGACCTACTACATTCAATATGCTGTAGACTCCAAGCTAGAGCTAGTTGAATACATAGTTTCTGATTGGGTGGGTGATTCTATTGATCAAAATTCAACTTCCAGATATGTCTTCATGTTTGGTGGTGGCCCCATTTTTTGGTCTAGAAAAAAGCACGCCGCCATAGCATTGTCTTCAGCAAAGGTCGAGTATCGAGGAGCGGTGAATGCTTGCATCCAAGCTGTTTGGTTGCAAGGAATTCTTTCAGAGTTTTATCTTGGTAGTAATTTTTCCTCTATCATATTTTGTGACAATCAAAGTGCTATTAAGATATCCACAAATCTAGTTACCAGGCAGAGGACCAAGCATGTAGAGATACACATGCACTATATCAGGGAGCTAGTGCATGACAGGACCATCAGTCTGCAATACTACCCGAATGATGAGCATATTGTAGACATATTCCCAAGATATTTTCAGAAAAGAAGTTCACTTACCTTTGTTCACTGTTGGGGGTGATTTCATCAAGGTGATCCAACTACTTTCAGTGTTCAAAGTTTAGGGGGGGGGTTTCCCTCTAGGTTTTCCCTCTTTTCCTCACTTAGTTTGTTTCTTCGCATTTTTTGAGTTTCAGTATTGTACAGGGTGACCTATGGAATCTGTTGCCGAGGCCTTAGCATTCTTATGCACTTTATGTTTTTTACTCCTCCTGAGTATAGCTTAAGGGGGGGTGTTGGAGACATTTACCACCATACACACTCATTTTGGTCAATTTGGCCTAGTTAAACCACTATCCCAAGTTTTATTAACTTAATTAACATCAAAGGAGAACTATATGACATCAGAATGAGCACACCCATGCTTACCTTCAGTAAAGGAGGCCAACTAATCCTTCTCCTTCATTTAGGGAGGCTAACTGAAGCACTTCGGGGGTGATCTGAGTGTCATAAATGCACTTAATTGTTAACTAATGGTTACAATTAGTTAAACAGAGTAGTGAAGGCACCTCCTTTCATTAAATTGATTATTTAATGTGCTGGAGTCAACAGGGGCGTCTCCAACCACTTCTGATGGTCAGTTACACTTCAGTTAGCCTCATCGGGGTTCATTGGAGTCATTGATACACTACCACTTGTTGGTTGGATTGAAGTGACATGTGTCTGAGCTACTTTCAATTAGACTCAGTCATTTATTGCACTTCAAATTCAGTTAGGATTCATTTCCATCAATTAGGGTTTTGATCAGTGGTTAACTTGAGTGTTTTACTATGGCTTGCATTCAGCTAATCTAGATTCACTCATTCAATTCGAATGACCTCCTTGGGAATTCAAATTTTCTTGGAATTCATGCATCTGGCATGATCATTGTATTGTATTATCATTCTTTCATTTGATTATACAGAGCTGCTACTTCCATTGCAGCACCATTTTGCCAATTTTATGCATATTTGTTTGTATTCTCTGTGAGAATTTGTTTTCAGTTCCTAGACCACTGTGACAAATTAATAGTTTCAACTTTGTAGCATATAGTTTTTGCAGGCCATTTACTCTTTCTTTTTTTTAGTTTATATTTTTAATGAAATAATCCTAATGCGCCTTTTGTTTTAATTGCAGATCGAAGGATGGAGGCACAAATTTACTATTTTTTTCTTTCTTATATTTTCATAAATTTAAATAAAAGAACTTTAAAATTTTACTTTGAAAATTTATTAAAAAAATAATTATGAGAAAATGGAACAAATTGCAAATGAAAAATAGATTAGACAAAAAAAATTCAGCGTCAACAGTAAAAATTCTTCCTGAAATCAATTTAATCATCCTACTTTATGATCCTCATGATCTCACGAATCGCGGAGGAGAGAATACTTATTTTAGGTGAAAGAAAAAAATGAAAATGAAATCCTACCTACTCTATGCTAATTGAAATTTAGAAATCAGATACGTGTAGTCAAATAGACAATGTAGCCAAAAATGCAACACTAATAGGAATATGTTCATTGTCAATTTCGTGAATGAAAAATGGAAATATACAAAAATGAACAAATTTAATTGTTATGAATGTGATTTAACTAAATAAAAATAAAAACAAATTTATCTAATCAAGTACTTAGTTGGAACCATTGCTCAATAAGTCTTTCGTAGGTACGCTTCCCCTCATTCTCATGTTGTAACTCCTCTTTGTCTTCCTCGATCTCTTGTTCGAATAACTATTCTCCTTCACATGTGCAAGGGTTTTCGAATGATGATTCCTCATTTTATTTTGGAGGAGTAGTTAAATCTCTTATTTCTTCAAAGTCCTCCTCTTCCCGGGAAGAGGAAAAAAGTTCTTTTTCCAACGAATGAGTGAGTTGTTCCAAGCTTATAATCATTGTTAAACCATGTTGTAAAAATGATTCTTACAGCACCCAAAAAAATTATTAAATGAAAATAAACCATCTGTGTAAAGAAATACGCTCTTGCTGGAACACAAAAAAACCTTCTTCACAGTTGTGGAAACTAAACACACTTGCATAAATTGAAATTTACACTACCACACTTGCGGGAATTGAAATCTACACTTCAATCCATCGTGCTTTCTTGACAGCAATGCCAAAATGTTGGGTGAAATTAATATCGTTTTGATTGCATTGTAGTACTTACCGAACCATTTTATTTGTCAATCCAAGGTTCATAGGCTTACGAAGCACACACACTATATGTGCAAGACCGAAGTGGAACTAATATAATCTATAAACTAATCTAAGAAGTTGAAACATACTTTCGAATTGAAATTGTTTAAATCAAACTAATCTAGGAATGGAAATTTACATGTTGAAGGAAAAGTAATAAAACATGTGAAGAGTTTAATGAAAAAAAACATATGTGAGCTCACACAATAAATATATCTCAAATTATATTACAAGAATCAAATTAGAAATCATGAAACAATAATGAAAGCATAAATCAAAGCTAAGAATACTGTTCTCCAAATTACAAATTGTTGAGGCCTGGAAAATCGCAGGTAACAATAGTAGTGATTCTCCCTAGTCCCAATCAGGTCATTTATTGTTTGGTATGGGGAATCGGTCTGTTTTACGGTTTGACTACCGTAGTTCAGGTAACAGTTAAAGCTGGTTTTACTGGTTGCGGCTCGGTCCACTGTTTAAGTGTATTTTTTAGTATTTTTTGTTTATGTCTTATATGCAAGTGCCTAACTAAGTGCAGTTGATAGAGATAGCAAAGAGTCTCACAATGTGATGTGCAGGTTCTTACCTCTCGTCTTACCTCTTTCGCTTCTAAATCATAAAAAAAAAATTATACTACTGCTAACTAATTCTAACTAGCCTATCCCTAGGGAGCAATACTATAATTAATAATGAGTAATGTACTATATAACATGCATTTAGAATACTACAGATAGTTGTTCATATTTCAAAATACAAGAATATAAGTAGACAGATAACCAAAGAGATAACTCATTGTCAATTAAAACATTTATTACTCGGATATGATGTGGAAATTTCACAGAAATAAACAGGAAGAATATTCATAACATGAAATAATTCATGAGTTATGATGATCTCACAGTTCATAGAGACAAGCTGAAACAGAAGTAGTTCACATTCAACCAGTCTATGGAAAGCATTTGAAACTCCACAGTGCTTTATCCAACCGAAAATATAAACTCTTTATTATAAGATGAAATAGTTCTTCTTACAATAACATTGCACAAAGATATCCTCAAAAAAGGTCCTTTCTTCCATCTAACTCCCCTACATTTATACAAAAATCAAAACTCTTGAACTATCCTCTTTGCCTTTCGGCTTCCCCTAACCTTTCCTTAACAAAAATGTTTCCTCTAGCGTATATACTTAGAAAAATATAAATACAACATATTACATAATTAATCAATCATTTGAAATAGCTCAACCAGGATGGCCCAGCTTGATCATTCATAAAATTCTTCCACACATTTGCATCTGATGCTATATTTTCAAAATTAGAAGGATCTAAAAATATGATGGTGATTTCATGCTTAGTAGCTTGAGCCTTTATATTCACCACTCTGCTAGAATCAGGGGAAGTTGGTATTCCAGCAAGTGACTGCTAACTTCTGCATCTATATTTCAGTTTTAAGCACCTTTTCATCCAATCCCTTGACTAGTTCAATAGCATGTTCATCTTCGTTGCATTGTTCCTGTAATTGTTTTAAAAAAAATTATGCTTGGGTAGCTCTTCTAACCTCCTTCTAGCAAAGGTCTGACACCAATTGTAAGTTAGGAGAACTCTCCTACAGAATTCTGCATAGGCACTCTTCATCTTCCCCACTATCTTTACTAATTCCTCTACTGCTTTACTCACAAATTTGATCACCTCATACTCCATATTTATCGTCTCTAGGTATTTAATGGGTATATCTATGCGAGGTTCCTTATTTGTTTCTAACCATGTCCTTCATCCCTATAGATCCTCCAGGATATCCTGTGTCCTATCTAAGAAATAGGAAGTTGTATTTATAATTTCCTCCAGCCTTATTTCTACCTGCTAAACCTTGAACATCTCTTCCACCATATAAAGTTGCATTTGATGAATATTATTCCTCAATGTAAGAGAATTCTTCTTCAAATGTTCAATATCTACTTTCTGCTCGATAGTTGTCTTCAATGAGACGTCCAGTGAATTTTTATGATTTTCCAAATCTGCTACCTGAGTCTCATACAGCTTAGATTTCCCTTCCGCAATAGTCCTTTGTATTTCCAATTCTGTCACTTTATCCTCTAACTTTCCCTTTTCTTTAGTCAACTCTTCAATTGATAATTTTATATTATCTCTTTCTACCACCAAAACCTGATGTCTCTGTTGGAGTCTCCCAAAATCTGCCAAGATGGCCTTAGACTCCTTTTCTATATTGCTTGTGGATAACACCAAAGCATATTTATATGATTGTAGAGTCTGGCACTCTGCCTTGGATACCTCAATTTCACTGATCATATCTTCATATTTCCTCTTCAGAATATGACTTTCATTTCTCCCATTTCTTTAAGGTCTCTTTCAAATGCATGACCTTCTTCTGGGACTGCTCTAGATCCACCATTCTATCCACATTATCTTTAGTATCTGGGGCTGTGGCTACACCATCCCTTTCCATCAATCACGGATCTTTGTCAATACTGTGGACTACTTCTTTCTCAGTCACCATCACTCCCGTCTTACCTCCCATGTTCTCCTTTTTCTCTATTCTTTTAACAATCCTATTTTTTACCTTGTCATAGAAAATGGTATTTAAATCGGGAACTTCTTCTCCTTCTGTGGGAGTGAAAGGAATTAGTTCAATTCTAGATACTGAAAAAGGATTATCTCCAAATATACTACTAGATGGAACAACAGGTTCTAATGGCTTAGCATAAGACTGAGTCAAACCTTGATCAGCAAGGTCCTTTTCCTCTTGTGTCTTTTGTCTCAATTTTTCATCTGCTTTTCATGCTTGCTCTTTTTTTGTATCAGCAATTTCTAATCTTAATCCCTCACATTATTTCTGCCTTTTCTATATTTCTTCTTCTTCTTCTTCTTTTCTTTTCTTCTTTTATTTTCTTCTCAACCTCTTAAGTTTTCTTCCTCTTTTCTTCTTCTTCGGCTCGCAACCAGTCTTCTACTTCCTGTGCTAACCTGTGAGCTTCTTCTTTCCTTTTCTTTGCGGCCTCTTATTATTTCCTTTTAAGTTTCTCGGTAGCTTTTCCCTTTCCTCCAACTATAGTTATCTTTTGTTTGAATCTCCTCCTCAAAGCAGTCATGTTCTGAGCACTCCAAAAGATTTCCTCATCCTTGTCCCAAAAATTAGCATACTCAAAGTGCACTCCTACTTCTGCACAATACTCAGCTACCTTCTTCTCAGAGTCAATTCTATGATAAATTATTTCACCAAAGTGAAAGCACTCTAATTCCTTCACAAATTATGTTGCAGTCTTTACTATTGAAAACTTATAACTTCCTACATAAAAGGGGACTACATGATATACAACTTTTTTCTACTCAAATAGGAAGTTACCCACTAGGTCAATGTACAACTATCTTACAACTTCTTTATGAATCACATAGTCTGTAGCATATCTAGGTAGAAGGGAAGGATCCCTTGATCCTCCAAACATCCTTAAATACAACACTTCCTTTATCAAATATTAGTTCTCGTTATCTTGCACTACTTTCATAGCTTCCTCTGACATACAATTACATTCAACCAAGAAAATCAATGTATACAATGGCATAATGAAATTCTCACAAATCTCCTTGTAATAGCTATAATACTTGTGAGCCAAGAATAATTGATAGGCAGCATACAGAGGGGACTGTTCTTTATCCCATTGGCACTTTAATGCTAGGAATGACTGAAGTACATAAAATGCAATAAATCAATACTGAAATCATATAAAATTATGTCTTCTTCTGGGACACTCCTCCAAATGCTGCAATTATACAAGCTGAGAAGATGTTGGATACTATATTTTCCCAACTAAAAATTGTACCTTGGGTGGGCACAAAAAATATCACTTGTACCCAACCTATTTTAATGTTTTTTCCATTATCCCTCCCAAAAATCCAATTTAACATCAAGGCAATTAACCCATATGGAGTGCAAAGGCTTGATGTTTCGTACTCTCTTGAAGGCCTTGTATGGAAGTTCTTTCATGGGATCATCATTGTAACATCCCCGACCCTCCGACCAACGAAGAGGACACTACCATACTAATAACTATCCAGGAAACTAACCCCATGAACATGTACATACATAAAAATAAAAAATAAAACCAAAATGCTTTGAAGTAAAACATGCAGAGATGCATAATTATTCATCATACAATGGAAGCAAAACATATGTTCAGGCATTCAACATGTTCAACGTAATTCATCAAACATTAAATATGATTGCAGTGATTTAACACAAGAATACTTATCTTATGAAGAACTTGTCCTGCAACCAGCTACATCGCTGCAACGTTCCACCCAACCATAGGCCAGTGTGCTCCTTAATCTCTCAGCAACACTGCCACCCCCGAGCCGGGAATGATTCCTCAAGGAATAAGGAACTAAGTAGGATCACACATAGCCAAAGATACATAAATCAACCAAGCCGACACAATTGGGTTTATCAGGCCATCAGGGAGCTAGGAAAAGTTGAATGCTAAGCTGGTGGGATCACTGAAGAGTTAAGGACACCTACACCAGAACTAGCCTGACTCCTAGGACACCCACACACACCCAACACAAGGAATCAGTCCCTTCTATGCTACACAGTCCCTCAGGCCTTGACTTCCCTTCCAGTGTTATTCAAAGGTTGTGTAGAAGAAACCCAACCCTCTAGCTCTGTCTATGTGGATCCAAAACACACCAAGTTTATCAAGCATACCAAGCCTTCATTCCCACTCCAACACAATCCAAATACCAACCACTACATACACATATCAAAACAAGCAATTCACAGCTCTAGGGAAGAAAATAAAACACCACAGAACAATCGAGGTGACAATTTGGGTAATACATAGCCTTGACTAGGAAATTCAATTCCTAAGTTGTTCTTGGCCCTATCGTTTCTAAAATGACTCAATAATAACCCAAAGCAACCCAAAACGAAAATGAACCCATAGCAAACCAAAATCATGGGGAAACCAACAATGATTTCTCAGCTGCATGAGGAAGGAAAAAAAATCCGTGTGGAGGTGAATTCCAAGCCTGTGCATGAGTATAAAATGTCTAGGAACCCCAATCGTAATTGAGAACCCACAACAACCAAAAACATGAATGGCACATACACAGGAAAATCATGAATGCCAGAAAATGGCTCTCCCAGCTCTCTGCGTGAGGAAAATAATGAAGAATGGGGTCGTGGTGCTTTCCCTTCCCAGGTGAGGATGAATGTGTCTACTGGTGGAGTGTCCATGTGGGAAAGGACTGACAGTGCTGCCACACACCACTGCCCAGAAATAACTTCCCAACTAACATCAGAGGTTTTAATGTGGTAGTTGATTGATTGAGACAAGGGAAAGGTGTGTAAGACAAAAGGTGGGTGATAGCTAAAAGGGTTTATCAAATGACACATGGCGTTTCCCCATTAGCCCAAATTTTAATAATTTCCCTCCCTATCCTTAGGAAAATCATGCCCTTTTCATTATCATTGCATTTACATAGCTGGTTGGGGTTCATTTTAATTAGAATGCATAATTACATGATGCTAGAATTATAATGTGCCAGATATCATGATATACCATTGGAAACGATTTCAATCATTGAAACATAAAACAACCAAATTGATGGTGGGGATTTTTCCTTTAGCTCCACACAACGATTAATTAAAATATATACATCATATACATTTAATGCAAACGGGGTCAAAACCAGGGTGTTACAATCATTCTTTTAATTGTTTCCACCATATCAAGGTTGAGATATTTCAACCAACTCTCAATCAAATAGATTTGTGGTGTTGGCAACTTATAAGCCATGGATACATAAGCTGGGCTATAAGCAGCATAACCCTACCCCTTGGTGTTGGTCAGTATCATCCTCGTTACATCTGCACTAGATAGAATCCACATAATTACCTATGAACAGGGGAAAAGTTCAAGTTTGGTAGCCAGCTTCATAATGGTTGATTTCTCAATGTTGGCATAGATAGGTAGATCTTTGAACCCCACTTCTAGAACACTCTAGTTTGAGATCATTCTATATATCTCTCCCAATTTATACTCTGGCGCAATTCCAATAATGGCTTTCGTATATTCATAAATAACCTCAAGTTTGGTTATTATCTCTACTTCTGGTTCCTCCTCGGCTGCTTGGGCCTTTTATTCTGCTTTTGTGGCATATTGCTGTGCTGATGATTAGACTGTATTGATCATGCAAAATAGCTTTAGTCTATTTACTCCTAGCAAACTATGTATTGAAAGCAATGAAAAAAACAACCAGAACATTACCATCTCATCAATATGCATGTTGAATAGATTTTCTTCTATCAAAACAAATGGGCTTTTGTATGTGAGACTTTAAAAAACTAGGAAACTTCCAAAACCTATTTGACCCAAATCTACAAAATAAATTTTTTTGGGTAAACCCTATATCTACGCAACGCCATTGTGTTTATGGGTAGTGACTATGACAGTGAAAAAAACATAAAATCAGACTGCTAAAATCTGAAAACCCCTTCTTTACCACTGAAAAATACTCCGACATCCCATAGAATCCTACCGCTGCTCAAACAATGGCTGTGCAGCCTATGGTTTAAAATGGTGTAGGAACAAAGGGAGCGCTGCATATGGAGAAACGCTTGCCTACACCCTGCCCTTGTTTTCCCAACAACTTTCAAAGAGTCCATCATGGCTTCTTAACAATCAATCAGAGATTGGGCGAGAATAAATGACACGATGGGCTAGCCAGTGAAACGACACTCACAAAGCAAATAAGGAAACCCTAGAAAAGAAAATGACCACCGAAAAACTCTGTGGGATAACCAATACCTTAAACCTAAACAAAATTATGGATAAAAACAATGCTAAGAAAAAAGTTTAAGGTAGATCATACCTAGAAAGAACCTGCAAATGACCTGGACGGAAATGACATCCACCTGCACACGACTCATTCAGAAAACAACAACTCTGTAGTTACAAATGGGTGAAAAACACGAAATACAATAACCAGAGATATAACTTCTATGACTTTATAAGTGTGACCGCGAGAGGGAAAGGCTAATCGGGGAGGAAATAAAACCACTAAGTGAGTATTGGCAGGGATCCTTTGAGAAGACATGAAACAGTGGGCAGGTTCAGCAGACCATAGCTGAGATATCGGATAAAAGATGCCGAAATGCATAACCATTATCGACAGTCCAAATAACTAACACACCTCAGTATAGGTGATGAAAATGTGAAGCATTGGATGGATTTGGCACTGTGCCTCCATAAATTCGGCCCAAAAAACCACTACAACCTCGGCTCATTCCAAAAGACACAGTCGATACGGTGAAAACGACTCACCAAAATTAATTGAATATCGGAGAATGACAGATGAATGGGGACTCAGATTATTGGAACTACTTTGGACTAAGCTTCTAGAAGATCAGAAATCATCTTTCGATACAATAGGCGAATGACATTCAATATATCAGAGAAAAATCTCGAAATGCTCCCGATGGGAATATCAGGGAGCTAGTCAACTGTGCATCCGATGCATCAAAAAAATATTCAACTGTGCATCTGATGTAAGTAGACAAACCTTCTATTTCTTTCAAAAAACCAAATCATGGGAAAATTTTGGGTCAATTCATGAGATTCCTTAAGCCGTCTAAATACTAAAAAGATAAGAGGGGCCACTAAAAATTAATTTTTTTTTGGGGAAAATAGTTGCAGCAACAAAACAAAGTCAAGACTAACTTCTACAATCTAAGAGTAAAACAAACTTCTAACCTCTCCAAATGGAGAGAGGGAAATCTCCTTTATAAATGAGATCCTTGACGATAAGATAACCATCTCATAATTAAGATCCACTATTCTTTCAACTACTCTCAACTACTTTCCCATTATTACAAGATAAGATCCGTTCAAATCCTCCACATGTCTCTCACAAATTCTCCACATGTTTCTCACAAATCCTAGATAAGATATGACAACCAAATCTCCATGATCTTCTCCTTGGAATACTCTTTGAATAACTATCTCCTTGAAATGGCAGAGGAGATATTTGAGAAGTCTTTTTGTATTAATTCCTACACATTACAAAGCTCACACATTTTTTAGATATATATGAAAAACATGTTAATTTCTAACATTTTTAATCATAAATTTCTTGTTAATACTAAAATGAATAAAGTGGAAAATAATAAGGTGAAACCCAAATATATGTAAGGAAATGGTACAATGAAAGGTTCATGGTACGAGGAAATCTGAAGAATATAAAAAGGTGAAGTGGATGAACATATGACATATATGAGTCCCAACATATACTCCTTTTATGATAAATCTAGGTGAGAGGTTGAAAAGTCCATCTTTTTATTTCATGGTTGAGGTCGAAGAAAGAATCACAGCCTACATAATATTAATGCAATTAAATGAAAGATGGACATGAATTTTATGTCTAGAATCCTAAATTCATTTTGAAATTTTAAACTCATGGTCTTCGTGTTAATACAAGTCTAATTAACACACGACTTGCTACTAGACCACATTCCTGTGGGTGATTTATTGAAACTTCACAATATTACCATTAAAAACCATTATTATTTGCCAAGGATTGATAATTTATTCAATCAGTTGCAAGGAGCTAATTATTTTTCCATGTTGGATGTTAAATCCAGATATCACCAGTTTTGACTAAAGGAAGAATACACTTGGAAGATTGTGTATGAAAGACAAGGATTGTCTAAGAGGTTGGCTATGACTTTTGGGCTTACCAATGCATTAGTGAATTTCATGAGATCTATGAATGAAGTTTTTTGGCCATTCATTGGCTCTTTTGTGGTTGTTTACTTAGATGAAACCCTCATTTACAACAAGACATGGGAGGAGCATTTAATTCATGTGAAGAAAGCACCGGAGACACTCCAAGCCAATAAGTTGCAGCTGAACATAAAGTTTTGGGTTTTCCAATCAAGTATTTTTGTACTTGGGGTTTATGTTTGGAGGTGAATAATTTAGGATAGACCCAACAAATATTTAGATAATAATGAAGTGGCCTAGACCCTCCAATTTAGTTGAAATAAAAAATATTGTGGGAGTTTGCCAATATATTCAAACTTAATATCTCATTTCTCTAGAAGGTTTTCACCAATACACACTTCGACAAACAGAGACTAAGTTTCACTGGAAAAAAACCTAAAAGAAAACCTTTAATGCTTTTAAGTAGAAATTTGTGAAGCTCCAGTCTTGTGATTTCCAAATCTGCAGAAGCCATTTGAGAAAGAGGCACATGCATCATGCTGGAATTGGAAGTCATCCTTGTGTGATAGGGAATATTGATTGTTAATCATTTGGAAACAACCACTGGAGCTATTCTAACTCTAAGTTACCCAACATATGGAAAATAATTGTTTTTTTTGCATCAAGTAGTGAAAAATTAGAGAGCTTATGTCTTCAAAAAAGAGACATTGATTCATACAGACCACAATCCAGTCCAATTTGACACAAAAAAAATTGTAGCAAGGCATTTCAATAGTATGTCATATATGAAGCAATTCAATCTTCTCATCAATTATAAAAAGGGGATTACCAATAAGATTGTTGAAGTCTTCTCAAGAACTCCTAAATTCTAAGACAACAGCTGCTCTTACAGCTGTTATGCAATTCTAGCCTTTCCTTTATGGCCTTTCATACCCAGTATGAAGGAGATGAGGATTTTAACCATAATGTTGAAGAATCATAAGGAGGAGATTAAAATATTGATTATTATCAGCAAGATAGACAATTGTACTAAAATGAAAAGATTGGCATTCCAAATGACAAGTGTAGAAACATGTTGCTGAAAGAATATCATGCATCCAAAGTAGTTGGACATTTTAGAGCTAGAAAAAACATTTATTAGCTTGAAAGGTATGTTTGTTGGCCATGTATGCAATTTTATTTTACAAAGTTATAACAACTTGTATATTTATTGCACTCTAAAGTTTGATAATATAAAACCAGGGTTGTAAGTTCCATTTCTTGTTTCAAATTTGACCATGGGAAATCACCTCCATGGATTCCCTTCAAAGACAGGGCATGGGCACAACTACTTACATGTAGTGGTAAATAGGTTCAGTGGGATGACTATTTCAATTCCATGTAAGAATACTTACTTGGAACTTTCCTTACTTGTTCAGTTCAAATTGGCCTCTCATTAGCTCCAGGTCAAGCTGATGATCACCTCCCTCACCCAGATAGGATTTGTACACTTCTCCACTTAATGGAGACAAAGTAGGAATATCACCTCATGTCATGATGCCTTGTTTACTATGATATCTAGGGGAGGTTTCACTGCCTCTATCATAATTTTGATGGGTCCCTCTCAAAATTATTTGCTATTCATATCATAAATGTTTTGTTTTTATGAGGATAGTTCTCAAATTTATATCACAATCTCTACATGGTCCTCCTCATCCAGATTCTCCTAAATCACCTCTTTCATCCTTGTTATCTGAACAACACAGGAAACAAGAAAATAAAATACATACTTCGTCATATACCAAATCCACGATACCTTGAATCTCTTTCCATGCTCCCCCTTCGGTGAGTCATACCCCTTCTTTTGAAATTTTGTTTCCAATATCTCATCCAAGACTCAAGGATAGGATTCATAGTACCAACAAGAAGAGGAATTCTAGGAGGGTGCAGTTATAAAGATGGAGTCCTTTGGCTTAGACCCATGCTTCATCAAGTGAAAATCATCAATTCAAAGAATATTTCCTCCATCCTTGAGTGGAAAGAGTAGTGGGGCTCCTCAATCTAGGGCTCACCCCAAGATCCCTTCCAGGATTATCCAACCAAGATCCCTATGTCTAAGGTACTCTATAAACAAAATTCTCATATAGTGCATCAACAAATTCATCGTGACTGAAGACTTAGACGAGGAAGACATCCTATTCTCTCCCTTCCCTCTCAGACTTGGCAACTAATTACAAAAACACTTAGTACACTCATATTGAAATGGAGATTTAACTTATGTATTCAGTTTATTTCATGTATATGTCCCTTTCTTTCTTGGACTAGTGACTTATCCTTTCATGGATTTATTCTTAGATATTAAATCTTATCTTGTTGATGATATCCTAGATATTTGATCTCCCTTTTCACTCCCACTTTGTACTATAGAAATGTAATTTATCTTAACCCCCTATTGAACTAATTTTATGGTCATCCATTGGATATTGATGAAATTATCTTATATTATTTTTAATTATCTAGAATCTTTTAAAGACTATGCAGGTGAAAAACCTGAGGAAATACTGATGCAATGAAAGAAGGAAAAATAAATAAGGCCTAATGAATATTATATAATACCTTCTCAGTCATCCAGTAAGGAAACAATCCTTTAACCATGTTGTTATTTGGAAATTATAGTTTTTCTCCATAAGGTTGTAGGGTCCTATGAACTTTTGTTACATTGTATTGCAAATGTTTAATACAAGCCCTTCCTAATAATTAGAAAGCATGAAGTCTCATAAACCACATCCAACTGGTCACTTAGTATTTTTTTAGTATTGAATCCATTGGTTTTTTAGCTACAGACTTACCAGTTCTATTTCCAAATTATGTAGTTGATACAAGTAGTTCCATTAAGAAAAACACATATATGTTTCCTACCATAAGATTCTTATGAAAAATATGACAACTAGGATACCTCATCTAGTTTGTTATGGGTTTCCTCATTTATACCCCAATTTGATCTATAGTTACCCCCTAAAAATAAAATTGAAAAATGTTCTCATAAACTTGATACAAAACCAATGTTGAATACTTGAGTATCTTAGGAAAAGTGTGAACATCTTAAATATCTTAAAACTACTACATCATAATATCAAGGGAAAACTTACCTCATACTTAAAAGGATCATCATATTGAGGAAGAATCAATTTCATAGAATTTATATCATTTTGAAATCTATCATACAACCAAAATAGTGAAAAAATCGTAAGCTAAATACATTCACAAAATTGACTATCCAATAAATATCTAGCTTACTTGTCATCATAGATCCCAATTTTTTTTTTTTACTTTGTAGGCCTCATTTCTTGCATTTTTATCTCCAATTTTCAATGTTTTCAATCATATCAACGACTGCAGTAAGATTACAGAATAATCAGTGAATCTCCAATCAAAAAACATAAAATAAAGAGACAAAAAGACCATATTAGGTAAATTAAAAATTCGGGACTCAGCACATAAACTCAACATACCATAATTGACATCATCAACAATGAGAACATTTTGGTCCTTGATTGTAAATACAATTGCCCCTCCTCCATTACTTTATCAAGCCTGTGAAGGACCTTCAATCCTACCAAATACTCTGCATATCAACAAAACTACATTTCTTAATGCAAGTTACTGGCCACATAGTATGGATTTACAAAGACTAATATCATAGCAAGTATACTACTCTTAGTTGGGTTTAGTCCGAGTGGTTGAGAAGAGTGTTATCCTCCCTACCCAAGAATAAATTGAAGTGTGATAGGAGCAGGATAGAAGACAAGATTAGGTATGACAAGTAGGATTTCATTATCTGTTACATGGGCTATCAAAGCATTCTTGAGCTCATAATTTTTTTGGTTTTGTATTTCAACCCAATGTAAATACTCTATATCAAATCCATCTACCCCTATTAGATCTAAGGAATAAATTTAAGTCATAAAGAAAACATATTCTATTGCGAAATTGATCATTAAAGTCCTTGTTTGTTGTGAAAAATATTTGTTTTCTATGATGCAGATAGACATAAAACAAATTATGAATTTATCATTCAAATTCAATGTGCAATTGACATCCACAAATTTATATTTACTACAGAAATCTAAAACCTGAGAAATAAAACAATCTAATTGGAACATACCATAACAATGGAGGGTTTTTATTTTTATTCTTTTGACACCGTCCCTTTACCTTTTTCACACAAGTGTTCCCTCTTCAAGTGCTTTAAACCTTTTGTATCTAATGGGAGTATATGGGCGTATATGTCAATATTGGTGCATATGAAGCAATTTTAGTGTCAGTTGATTTTTGGAAATGAGTATTGGTGCAATGTTTGAATGTCTTAACAATAATTCGAAATCATTAAATAATGAAAAATTTAAAGGAGAAAGTTAGAAACCTAGTTTTTTGCATTAATGAATTATGTCACAATATACATACATATATAGATAGAGGAAGGGAAAGAGATTGTAGAAACAAATTTTTGTATGTTTGAAAATTCATCATCTATGAGTATGTGTAACATGATGTAGTGGTTTGTAAAACAAAGCTAAAATATTGGAGCGAACAATTATCCACTCATACAAGGATTACCAAAATATTTGGAATATCGAATACGCCATAATAATATATAATTTGATGATAGGATAAAGGATATGATAAAATATTATTACAATGGTTGATAAACCGCCTATTAAATAAGGCTTGGGAATTGTGAATGAAAGGTCATCTCCTTTCATCTTAAGTATAATTAGTTATGTTTAATATTATTTAATTATTATTTTTATTTTATGTTCTTTACATTTCCTTCCCCTTAAGGGAATATTTGTCCTCAAAGATGTATTGACATTAATGTCTGATTTACTTTATCTGTCATCTCGGGATCCTTTCCCTTTTTGTATTTGCGACATTTGAGGAAATGAGCCGATATGAGTTACGAATCCCCTGGGAGAATTGACGCATCATATCCATTGTGGTCCATCCCAAATATATTTTTTATCAGATCTCTAAGATCATTTTGTGGGACGATTCGTCTCAATTGTTTCTTAGTATGTTGATATTTTTGCATGTCCACATAAGTCTTCTGTGAATATTCATTTTTACCCTGTCGTTAGTCACAATGACGATTATAATTAGGATGTCTATAAGGTGTAAGTGTTGTATGTTCTTCTTTATTTTGGACTGAGGCAAGGACTGTCTTCACTTCCTTGATTTGATGTTTGGATTCATTTTCCTAGATTTGTGCTTCTTGGTTTTCCAGTAGATTGTTATGATTATGAATCTTTTCGATTCTTTAATCTTGCGATTTTTTTTCAATTTCTAACTCCTTGATATGATTCTGTAGTTCATGATTACGATTATTTAGATGCTGGTTTTCTTCTTGGCTTTCTAGTATTGTTCCTTCGATGTCTTCACTAGAGTGTTTCCTTTTGGTATTGTTTTTCAATTTTTTGATATTTTAATCAATGTTTTGTTATTATTTCTTAATCTAAAAATTTCTTCAGAATTGTTGGATATTTTTTTATTTCTCTTTGTGATTTCTAGCTTGTGGTCCTTTTTAGAGTCGTTATTTTTTTGTGGAAGAACTTTTATCTGTTGTCGATACTGGTCGACCACTGATTCTTGATTTTCTAATTTATGTCGTGTGTGCATCAGTTTTTCATCTTTGTCGTTAACGATTTTGTTGAAGCGTATTATTTCTGCTTCGTCATCACTTATTTCTTTATTTATATCTTGATTTTTTAGTCTCTGATTGAAATCACTTTCATCTTTTAATTTCTCAATTTGGGCAAACAATTTTTCTATATCATTTTTCTGGTCGAATTTTTTTTGTTCCTTGAGCTCTTTTTGCATCTTATGTAATTTAATGATTACTTTTGATTTCGTATTCATGTCTTATAACTCTTCATTGTCTCTTTGATAACATTTTAACTTGGATTCTAATTTGTCTATTTGTAGTCTCAAACCAGATTGCATGATCTTTGATTTCACTAGATGGTTGTCTGGGCTATAGATAGTCGTCGATTTTTTTTTACTACTTTTTCAATGATAATTGGTATTCTTCTTGTTTGGTTAAATAACCTTTTTTTCCCAAAAATAATAATTATTTTAATAAAATAATAATAATAATAATAATAATTATTATTATTATTATTATTATTTTACTTTCACTTTTTTTTAATATTTAAATTCCCTTTAATAATTAAATATCCTTTAAAAATTATCAAGTGATGGTTCTATCAACGTACGTTAGAGACCACTATAATATACCTATTATAACTTAAGTTATATAAAATAATATATAACCTTAATAATTTGGAGAACCAAATGCTTTAGCAAAACCACTTTATCACTTTTATCTATATATATATATATATAATCATTTCAAAGATTTTGCTATAAAATATATAAAATCATTTATATATTTTTTAAGATTTCATCTTAAGTATAATTAATTATGTTTATTATTATTTAATTATTATTTTTATTTTATGTTCGTTATAAAGATGTTGAATTTTCTACGGCTTATGCATTTGAAACCATTGTCTTGGTTACTCCAAACTCAGGTTTTAAAAAGGCTCAGAATATGAGATATGACACATAATACATGAAATGTGGTGGGATCATTGTTATTAAATGTGAGTCTGTTATTTTAGAATTTAAAGTTAATAAATGTGATAAGTTCTTACTTACACTTTCAATTTCACTTCACAAAAATGCATGTATGATTTTGTGCACTTTCTAGTGGTACAAAGCATCGTGCATTATTGATGACATTAATCGGTGCAAAAACAAGATCCATCCCTCTAGTGTTGGAATTGTTTTGATCAAAGACACATTGGGCCAACTACACACACCCATAATGTGCAAGATGCTAAGGGAATACTACACTTAATTGGCCACTCATAGCTTACTTTCCTACTGATAAATAATGATACCAAGGACAAGGAAATAATTAACTTATTAATTTGGTTTCAATTTATTAAGGTTGTCTCTCCATTAGGAGGGGATTGACTTACACCCATTTGTACTTCTATCTTGATGAACTATCCTTGAATAAGGTTATCTTGGAATAATTTGATAAGGGATATGAGCAGGAATATTTTTTTTAAAATAGCATTCCATAATTAAATAGGATCCTGATCTTTTGAGTAGAGCATGTGGAAAAGTTTTTTATTATTTTGAGAAAAGCATTATACTTGTTGTGACTGGGTATAAAATATATTTACTTTTGAATTCAGAAGTAGAGTATTTGAGGAAAAATTGATTCATATTGAGAGCATATTTGGATTGAATAAAGAACAAGATTATGGGAAGTTCTTGGATTATCTTGAAAGATTGAGGGCGTATTTGTACATCATTTGGATAAATTATTGAGTCATGTATGTGAATGATTAGTCTCTAGTTCATAAAACTAAAAGAAAAACTATGGTTTTGAAGCAACCTTCTCATTGAACATACCTTCATTATAAGAAGACACATGTGATGAAAAGAATTGAATGTATACTCTATATTTGGATAGTATTAGAAAATCATAAAGAGTCCTAGAATCCCAATGATGAATTGAAAATGGTTATGGATAGATTGATAAAAATTATGAATTTATTTGAAGAGCTACTTAAAGGAGCCATTGAATTAATGTAGAAGACCATGTAAAGCATGTCAAAGACCAACAAATTATTGTATCCCATGTAGACCAAAGTTTTGGGATATTTATCCCTTAATGAGGCCTATTTTAAGATCAAGAAAAATATCTCTCCTAGTATTTAAACTAGAGTCTCAAAATTGGGACCATTTCTATGACTACTATGAAGAGAAAAAAAGATCAATCCCAAACAAACAAGGAATAAGGTATTTAACATTTAATGAGAAATATTTTATATATGTAGTGCACTCATCCATTCATAGGCATGTAAAATTATGGAAATTTAATAAATCCCAATTTTTGGATTACTAGGAGGTAGGGGAGCTTACCCCCCATGCAATTTAGACAACTATATGGGTTTGGACATGTTTTCCAACCACAACTAGTTATTTTCTTCCAAAAATATACTTATAATATGTAAGTGATAAAATTGGACATTAATTCCTTAGATCATAGGTTTTGTTGCAAGAAATAGAGTGGCAGAACTAAAGATGCCGTTTGGGATCAGAACTCACAACAAACATTAAGACTATTTGATGGTCCAACGTTGTATTTTTTGGATAGGGATGTGCAACAAAGACCCAAATTGTTAGAATAATCAACCCATATTTTACCCACTTAGACATTAATTCATTTATTTTTGTCTTATTTGCCTAGTTCATGTGTCCCACCTTGTCCAAGTTGCTAATTGCCTATCCATAGAGGTCAAACTTGCCATATCTGACTCATGTAGCGCTTGGGAAAGCCTTAGGAATCAAATCTACTTTATTCCTGGCCTCCTAGGTGCCTATCTGCTTTTTCTGCTTTATTGCCTGCTTTTTCATTGTTTTAAGGCACATGGGAAAGCTAGACTAGGTGAGGTGAACTTGTTTTTTGTCCTACACATCCTCCTCTCTTTTCTCCATGCAAAAGCATGTATGAGCTGCCATTCCACCACTCTTTATCTTGCCTATGCATTTTTTCCAATTCATGAGCTCCATGACAGATTTGGGATCCAACTTTTACACCTATGGGGGATTTGCTTATTTTTGGTAAGCTTGCTTTATGCTAGATTTGGATGCTTCCTCATGCATTCGATTTATTCATGTATTCTATTTATTCAGCAGCCTATGATATTATAGGGTTGGCTATTGTACACTCAGTTAATATAATTTTGTGTTACAGCTCCATATTCAGTCTCTCATGTTAGCAATTTTGCATGATCAATTGATAATTGTTGTGGGTAAAATTAATCTATTGCTGGCATGAATTTATACATGGTATCAGAGCCATTGTAGGTTGTTACTCTGCTTCAAAAATTGTTTTGCAGGTTCGACATCAAGACTAGGAGCCTTCTACTGACAGTCGGGACAGATTTTCTAAAGCTATGGATTCACAGAAAACTATCTTGACTCCCTTCAACTATTTTGAATGGAAAGCAGAGATGGATATCTTGTTGAGAGTGAAAGGCCTCTACAGGGTGACTATGGAAACAGAAGTAGAGCCCAATGCAGCTGCAGAGAAGATAAAATGGCACAACAGGAGGGATGAGGCTTATGGCCTCCTGTGCCTGAGTATTTCTAGAGACCTCCTTTTCCATATCAATGGATTGACATCACCAAATGAAGTATGGGAGAAGCTTGCTGATCTTTTTGGAAAGACAGATGAGATGAGGGGACACCAAATCGAGAATGAGCTGATTTCTTTGAGTCCAACAAGCTTTGAATCCCTGCAGCTATATTTCTCCAAGTTCAAAGCACTAGTTTTGCAGCTGAAACAGTGTGGTATTGAAAAGAAATATGATTAGCTCGTATTGGCCATCCTCTTGAAGCTAGGACCTGACTACTCAGTCTTTGTTTCGACCTTCTATGCCACAAAACTCATAGCTCGAACCTGGAAGATGCCTAGCCTTGCAGATTTCATGGAATCTCTCACACAAGAACAAGACAAGCTGGTGATGATGGGCACCATCAAACCATCCAAAGATCAAGCTTTGATTGCTGGAGATTCGAGGGTGGATTCAAAAAGAAAAAAGAAAGCTAAAAATCCACCTGAGCAAAAGAGAGACAAGAAGTCGTCTCCAGAGGATCAACAAGGTCCCAAGAAAAATACCCAGAAGAAGAAAAACAAAGGTGAAATGAACAAGTGCTCATACTGTTCGAAGGGCAATCACACTGAAAGATCTTGTATGAAAAAGGAGATTGATATGCTGACCCAACTCCTGGAGAAGAATGGCATCTCCCTTCCAGAAAGCTCAAATAAGAGAGAAGGAGGATCAAGTTCAGATGACAGAGAGAGAGTTCATGCATTGGTTGCTGGCACATCAAGCTCACCCAATTTTATCATAGATTCTGGAGCTTCAAGACACATGGTTTCAAATAAGGAGGCCTTCTCCTCACTGGATATGTCAAAAGGACCATCTATTGTACTGGGAGATGACTCTCTCACTGAAAGTAAAGGCAAAGGAAGGATAGATCTTGATCATGGTAAGTTCAACAATGTGCTATATGTCCCTGGTCTCGCCTCCAACCTCCTGTCAGTGTACCAGATGACTCACATTGGGTCTCCTAAGAAGGTCATATTCTCCCTCGATGAAGTTGAGATCACAAAGATTTCAAATAGTAGAGTCATTACAAAAGGAGTTGCGAATCATGCTCAAAAGGTATACATGTTCTCACACTTCCTACCTTACTCAAACCCCTTTTCTCTTCTTATCCATGCTAGTGAAGCTAGCAAGTTGTGGCATGAAATATTTGGCCATCTGAATTACAAGTATCTATCTGATCTTAGTGAGAAAGAAATGGTCATAGGGTTTCCCAAGATAAAATTTTCCAAAGGAGTCTGCCAAGGCTGTATCCTAGGAAAACACCCAGAGCACAAATTTGAGAAAGCTAGTCATGAGAGAACCTCTGCACCCCTCGAGCTGATTCACAGTGATGTTGCTGGCCCATTCCCTCATATGTAAAAGAGTCAGACCAAATATGCATTGACCTTTATTGATGATTTTTCCAGGTATTGTTGGGTTCACTTCATGAAACACAAGTCTGAAGTTTTTGGCCTATTCAAAGTCTTTAAGGCTTTGGTTGAAAACCAGTGTGGAACGAAACTCAAGGTCCTCAGATCTGAAAATGGTTGTGAGTATGTCAAGTTTGAGTTTATTAACTATTGTGCAGATGCAAGTATTCATATGCAGCATTCTATCCCTTACACACCACAGCAAAATGGTGTTGCTGAGAGGAAGAACAGATCACTGAAGGAGATGGCAACATGCATGATGGAGGCCAAAACTTTTCCACCAAAGTACTGGGCCAAAGCTATCAACTATGTATCCTATATCCAGAATAGGGTGCCTCACAAACAGCTTGATGGCATGACTCCCTTCAAATCATGGAGTGGGCACAAGCCAGATGTGACCCATTTCAGGATTTTTGGCTCAAAGGCATGAGCTAGAATCCCGACAGAGAAGAGGAAGGCTTTGCAGCCCCAAATCCAAGAGTGTCTTTTTGTTGGATACTCTGAAGATTCAAAAGGGTACAAGTTGATAAACTTGAGCACGAAAAAATCCTTCATTGAAAGGTGTGTTCAGTTTGAAGAAGAACCCCTTGCAGAAGTGGAAGTTGGTGAAGCCTCTTCACCACCTGAACCTCAAGAAGTAAGTAAAGAGTTTGTTGAACATGTCGATTCTGATTTGTTTGATGGATATTAGTTTATTGTAGACCCAAACATCCCCACAAGGACTAAATGGGCATCCAAGACACTACATGCAGCAGGAGAGCTAGCTAGGGATCCCAATGACCCAAGGAGGACTAGATCTCAATTTGAGAGTGGTCTGTGCATGAAGGATCCTATGTTTGCTGAAAAATGCTATTTGATGGTGGAGTATGATCCTCAAACATATGAAGAAGTAGTAGGAGATCCAATATGGCAAGCTTCCATGAAGGAGTAGTTTAGCTCACTCCAGAAGAGCAACACATGGGAGCTAGTGGATCTTTCTCCAGGAAGAAAGTTAGTCCAGTGTAAGTGGGCCTATAAGACCAAGTTTGCTGCTGATGGTTCACCACTAAAGTAAAAGGATATATTGGTAGCTAAAGGCTACTCAAAGGTTCATGGCATCGATTACAATGATACCTTTTCCCCAGTGGCAAAGATGGATTCCATCAGGCTAGCTCTAGCCATTGCAACCTCAAGGCAATGGGAGGTACATCATATGGATGTAAAATGTGCCTTCCTAAATGGATATCTCACTGAGGAGATATATATGCAGCAGCCTCAAGGTTTTTCTACTAACCCTTCTCTTGTGTGTAGGTTGAGAAAGTCATTGTATGGGCTAAAGCAAGCCCCTAGGGCTTGGTATGCCAAGATAGATAGCTTCTTGCTATCTCTGAATTTTGTTCGGTGCACATCAGATCCAAATGTCTATTTGAAGTCTGTTAATGGTTCATTAATGATAATTGTGTTATATGTTGATGACCTCATCATTACAGGAATCTCACAGGCTGAGATTGCTTCCTTAAAAGGAGCTATGAACCAAGCCTTCTCCATGACAGATTTGGGGCTCTTAAGTGAATTTCTGGGGCTTCAGATTGCTCAAACCAAATCTGGAATAAAGGTGCACCAGTCCAAGTATGCCTTGTATTTGCTGATCAAATTCAGAATGCAATACTGCAAGGCAAGCAAAACTCCTTTCCTTTCAGGAGTGAAGCTGGAGGAAGATGATTCTCCACCGATGGTAAACAATACACTGTATAGGAAATTGATTGGATGTTTATTGTATCTGACACATACTCGACCTGATATTTCTTATGCAGTAAGTGTGGCTTCTATATTCATGGATAAACCTCATGAGATCCATTGGAAAGCAGCCAAAAGGATCCTTAACTTTGTTCACGGAACAAGGACACATGGGATCCTCTATAAGGAAAAATCTGATCTTGATTTGATTGGATTTACTGACAGTGATTGGGCAGGTGACAGCACAGACAGAAAGTCCACTTCAGGATATTTGTTCATGCTTGCAGAAGGGCCAATCAGCTAGTCAAGTAACAAACAGAGTGCCATTGCACTCTCATCTACAGAAGCTGAGTACAGAGGAGTTGTTAATGCAGCAACTTAGTGTTTATAGTTGCAGGGTTTACTTGGAGAGTGTGGTTTCGAACCTGAGTACTCAACTACCATATACTGTGATAACCAAAGTACCATTCGAATCTGCAAAGATCCAGTTCAGAAGCAGAGAACCAGACACATTGAGATTCACATGCACTACATCAGAGAGCTTGTGCATGATGGCACAATTCACCTACTCTTCTGTTCATATTCAGAACAAGTAGTTGATATATTCACCAAATCATTTTGTGAGAAGACCTTCAGTAATCTCAAATCACTGCTGGGGATTGCTGATCATGCTGTAAAGGCATGAGTGGAGACAATATTCTACAATTTTTTTTTACAGTCCATGTTTAAGGGAGGATTTTCCCAAGTTGGTTTTGCCTCTTTCCTTGTTTATTTGGACATGCAGTATGTAAAGGGTAACTAATATTTGTTGCTAGGCCCTATATTTTTTATTTATTACTCATAAAGTTAGGCTTAAGGGGGGGTGTTAGAATAATCAACCCATAGTTTACCCACTTAGACATTAATTCATTTATTTTTGTCTTATTTGCCTAGTTCATGTGTCCCACCTTGTGCAAGTTGCTAATTGCCTATCCATAGAGGTCAAACTTGCCATATATGACTCATGTAGCACTTGGGAAATCCTTAGGAATAAAATCTACTTTATTCTTGGCCTCCTAGGTGCCTATCTGCTTTTTCTGCTTTATTGCCTGCTTTTTGAGTGTTTTAAGGCACATGGGAAAGCTAGACTAGGTGAGGTGAACTTGTTTTTTGTCCTACACATCCTCCTCTCTTTTCTCCATGAAAAAGCATGTATGAGATTCCATTCCACCACTCTTTATCTTGCCTATGCCTTTTTGCCAATTCGTGAGCTCCATGACAGATTTGGGATCCAACTTTTACACCTATGGGGGATTTGCTTATTTTTGGTAAGCCTGCTTTATGCTAGATTTGGATGCTTCCTCATGCATTCAATTTCTTCATGGATTCTATTTATTCAACAGCCTATGATATTACAGGGTTGGATTTTGTACACTCAGTTAATATAATTTGGTGTTACAACTCCATATTCAGTCTCTCTTGTTAGCAATTTTGCATGATCAATTGATAATTGTTGTGGGTAAAATTAATCTATTGCTGACCTGAATTTATACACAAATATGATTCAATGCCTAACTTAATGAGGTTACTAGTGAGATGATGTCAATCAAATACCCATATTTTGCCATTTTATCCTTAAAGTGGATTGCTTACCTAGGACCATCTAAACACATTCAATGTTGGGTTTCTAAGTCTCTTCACTCCTTTAGTCCATTAGAATTTTTACTAAGAACGTACCTCCCTTTAAGTACTCACTAGAAATTCCTGGTCACCTCCTCCTCCCAGAAAAGGAATGTCCTTCTATTGTGAGAATTCGATGCAGTTGCAAGATGGTCTCAATGTCTGTCCCAACTACATCTAGTTCCATTTGTCACACGATATCAAGATTTTACCGAATCAATTAAGGTTTTTTCACTTGTGTTCCAATTTAGATCACCACATACTACAAATAGAGTAGATAAGTTAATTGTTCCATCATAAGAAGATGAACACAATAGAACATTTAATGTTTAAATACCCCATATATTTTGAGATTTGAGGAAGAAATCATTGCTTGCTCAATGATAAGAGATGTCTAGATTTATGCATGCTCAATTGGATCATTCACAAATATCTCGAGAGACCTTTCCATATCATAATCCATTAGGTTTACCACCTTATTTTTGGCCTATCTAAATGACTATAGGAACTAAACACTATGTAAATTTCTCATCCACAGAAATATGGATGGATTAATGATATAATTTCCTCATTGTTGGGTTGTAAAATGTACATCTCGACACAATGTGTTGGTTGAAGAAGAAGAGAGCTTCTATACCATCCAAAGGATTTTACATCTAGGCATTTCTTCCGATAGGGTGTATTTTTTACTTCACAACAATTTCTTATCCAGGTATATAGAACATAGCATATATTTAATAGAGGAATCTAATATTAAAATTAATGTACTATATTTGAAATAAATATGGTTCTTACAAACAATATTGATTTCTATAATCCAATAGACTAAATAAAAAGGGACATGCTCTTGATATCCCCAGTGAGTAAATGTCAGTTCACTCTCTGTTGTCAGGGTTGGTTTCATTTTATGGATATGGAATTACTAATATAATGTGTCGGGTTTTCATGATTTTTACATCTCCTCTATGAAATTTGTATAAAAAGAGAAGTTTTAAAATCCCCATTTTGATCAGTTTTCAAAGGAAATCCATGAGCCCTGATTTTAGTCTGTATAAGGACTTATAGCTCTCTAACTGAGAGCCCCAATAATGAAGCTAGTGTTGGGTGTAGAACAATCCTTTGATGATATCTCTTTCATTCATATGGATACAGCTAGTTACTATATCAATATAAGTGTCAAATGATGATCAAACACAAAAAATTAAAATATTCAATACACAAAATATAGGTTTATAAGTTAGAACCATAAAATGTAATTTTTGCAGAGTCATTTGATGTCATCAAAATCAAAATATATTACAGAGAATGATTTGCTAATACTATAGGTTCCAATACCAATGGAAAATATAAAACAGGTTATATACTATAAATATAGATGGAAAAATCTCATAACCCATCACAGACAAGACAATGCATCAAGGGCATGGTGAAATGAGTATTCTTGATTTAAGGTTGACGAGTTTTCCAAATTCAAGAAGAAATGGTTCTTGCTACTAATATAGTCCATACCAGCAATTAGATTTCCTAAAATTTCCTTTTGATGCACAGGTTTATCCTCAAATTTAGCCCAAAATTAGATCATTGTTAATTAGGGGGTGAAATAGGGATGAGAATTGTTTTTAGGGCCTAGTGTGTACCCAACAACATGGATTTATTTCTAAAATATCGATTATTTACTATTGATACTCATTCTCAAAAGTGCCTAGGTTTGAGTTTTATCCACTTTACCATCTTGTCAAAATTGTACCCAGAACAAACTAAAACATGGATTTGGTTGATTTATGGTTTTTTGAAGGCCGGGACATATTTTTTCTATTGTTGTTTGAGGCTAACAAATAGAATAACTAACTATAAATATCCCAGATCAATTAATTAGGTTGTTAGGAGTATTAACATATGTCAAGTTCATCCAGGAATGTGCCTAGGAATCATTTTTATTGTTGTATGAGGATTAGACAGAACAACATGCCCATGTTTTCTTTAACCATTCCAAACTATGTAAAGCTCCATTATATTTTCCAATACTAATGGGCCTTCCTTTCAACCCATCTAACTCATATAGAGTGCCATAAACTAGTAAATAGCTTATGAAATGGTATACATCATCCTCTTTATCAACTACTTTCTGTTCATCAAAGACAAACGGATATGGTCTAGAAAACAATTTGTGAGAAGCATGAGTGGCTTCACTATTGTTGATAGAAATCCTTTCATATTTGAGAACTCAAGGACAATTACATCATGTATTAATATTCCTTTTCATATATAGAAATACTGTAATAATTCAAATAAAACCCTCATAACTTAGACCTTGAAAAAAAACCTACCTAAATAGATGAGCTTGATACATCCACAAAAAGTGTCTTTTTCTCAAAAAATGACTGTAAATGGAAGTACTTTGCTAATTATTTTAAACGGATTCTGACTAGACTGTAATGATCGACTAAATGTTTCTCATAACCTATCTGTAAAAACATTTTTTTTCTCAGAATCCCTAGATAGTATGCCACTTGGATTCACTTGCCCATTATATCAGATTTGGCTTGCCCAACTAGAAGAATTTACAAAGGATTTTTTAAATCTTGAAAATTAGTTGTCTGCATTTAAAACTAAATTAAAGGTATTCCACTACCCAAGAAAAAAATTTAGTTTCTAGACATTTCTCTTGCTCTGTAGTATGGATAGATTTCTATCTCATAATTGAAGGGATAAAAACAAATACACTCATGAATTAACAATTGAGTGGGCGTAGTTGTTATAGCTGATTTTACCACACATGGTTGATCACATATTTATGGCATTCCCTATCCCTCTACAGACTCTATGAACCCCATGGACTTATATTACCCTTTGATGTTCCAACTTCATCCCTTAAAAAACATTGTTTATTGTTGTACGCAACTTTTAAACCAATACTCGTGTGTACATGCGACTTTTGACCTCAAACTCGCGTACATCAGGATGAGTGCATGAAGCCAAATAGTTTTGGATTTTTCCTCATATGAGTTCAAACCACTTAACTCTTGGCCTTCCAAATTCCTTAAGAATGCTTGGATTCGACGTTACATTACTCTTTTGTATTACTATATAAGGAACTCCTTGGATACATTGAAGAGGAGGAATTGAAGAGCAAAGAAACTATAGTCCATTGTTGCCTCAGTTTGCTTGTACTTGAGTCTGCACCGCTTTGTCCCTTTGGCACACTTTGTGTTCTTCCCAATATTCCTTTCTCTTGTGAGCTTTCTATCGAGAGATGAATTATTGACGTGGTGGAGGCCCAGGTGGAGGACACGAATTCTCTGGTTTGTAGACATTCCAACAGAGGTTGTAATTCTTGTAATCTCTGATTTTATTAATAGAAATATCTTTTCTTGTCCAATTAATGTGCATTTGAATGAATATTGAATCCATGGATATGTTTAATTTCTTATACATTGTTGAATATATATATTAGAGTAGGTCTAACACATCATTATATAGCATGCTTTTCTTGTTTATTGTTGTTGAGATCAAATTTCTAAAGCAAGTGTGAATTGGAAAAGCTCAACGGGGATCTTATTCAACCATCCCGGACAAGGTATGATTCAATATCCCTTAGTGTTAGATGTTTGGTTTCTCTTACATATTGGGAAAGATGTATTTTTGGTGTCTAGCTATCTATTGTGGTACACCCCAATCCATATGATGTTTCTCTCCATAACAGAATTGGCGACTCCGGTGGGGAGAGTTCCTAGTTGTTTTTCTTTGGGGTTTTTGGTATTCAATGTACTTTAATTGCTCTTGATTTCTATATTTATATGTCGGTTCTTTGGGAATGTTTCCCAGTAGGCTACTAAAGGAGTAAATTTTTTCTTAGCTTGTCTGTTTTCCCTATTTTTCTCTCTTTTTCTTCCTGTAAATGGTTATTGCTTTCACAATCATGTATACATGCGGGTTTTCCTTGAATAGTCATGTATGTACACCATTTTACTGAGAACAAGCGTGTATGCTTTGATTTTGATCCTTTATGGGAAAATTAAGTGTTTTTGGGTGAGTTTTGATGATTTTTTTGTCTTCTTGGATGCTTCTAGTGTCTGAATACACCCTTTGTTTCTGACCAAAGGTTGTTTTTTGTTTATTTTTTAGGCTTTGTTCTTGTCGTCCATTTATCCATGTTTTGTTTTGAGATTAGTGCATTAGGTATCTTTTACTTAGTGTCTTTCTTGTATGTTTTTTGTGAGTGGTTGAAGGGTCTGGGGGTTGTAGAGTCATTTATTTTCTTTCATATCTCATTTATTGCAAAAAATACAAATTTTTATTATTATTTTGCATAGTTATTCATCTCTTGCATTTTGCATTGGCATGGTACTTGCACTAGGTTTGATTACTATTATAAGAGTTATATTTTCATATAGGAATGATTTCACTTACATTTGAAGGAAAAAACTTGCACCTCATGTAGTGGCATGCCCTGTTCTTAATTCTACACATTGAACTTGGCATTTCTTGTTAGGTGTGCATATTTACTTCACTGCTGAGTCATAACTTCATTATTTACATGACCATTTACCCTTTGATTAATCATAGGCAACTAAAATCAACGATTAATCAAATGAATTACAATCTTTTCTTTTCTAGGGCGCATCAACAAGAATAGCTTTTAGGGTCTTGTAATAGTTCATTGTGACTAAATTCTCCAAGACCACTAAACAAAACTATTAGGTGTTTGTCCAGGTGAGAGTGTGAAATCTTTGATATAATTAGTGTTTGTCAGGATCCTCCTTTTACATGGGAGTTAAGCACGAGGCGGTGCATGCGATTGTGATTGGGATTACCCCTGTTCACTTTCTATGAGCATCGAAAATATTTCCAGGATTGTATTCATATATGGGGGCCTTTGAGGTATTGATTGATGCACCATTGGGGTGCAAGTTGTGTTTTCAGGATTTGGGCTTTTCTACCCTTGCCATATAGTCGATCCTTCCTGCAACTATCTGCCTGAGCATTGGTTATATTGAGGCGACCTTAGTTTCCTTACCTAGGTTATTGAGGGGGTATTTGTAGAGGTTATTATGTAGGTTTCGTGGCTAGGTAGGGGTCGAACAACACAATAGCTATATGTGTTGAAGTTGAGGGCCACTATAATTGGCTACAAAACTTTGCTTGTTATGTATGGGAGTATCAATCCTCTCCTGGGAGAGACATACCTACTTCATTCAGGAGCTCACTTATCCCACCCTTTTTTTCTTGTGATTTGGATTTATATTTTCTTAGGTGTATGCTCTATGCATGCTAGTTTGCTTGGGGTTATGTAGCTAGATTGAGTCTTTGATTTTTGTTGAGTCATTGTGGAACCGAAAGTGGCACCTTGTCATTCTCATCATTTAGCATGGCTTCCATATTCTATGTCTCCTCCTCCTTTTGAAGAGAGAACCAAACAGTCTAGGAGGACTACTTCTCACTTTGATTCACACACCATGGGTGATTGTGAGTCTAATATTCTAGAGCATCCCAATTCACCTCGCCCTTTGTGGGAGGATGAACCCCTGAGCACATATGGGACTTTGTCAAGGTCTCGTCATCTTTCGACTAGGCCTTCACATGAATATTTTTCACACTACATAGACCATGTGCACACACATCATCGGTACTAGCTTCTAGGTGATGAGACTCACCACAAATCCACAAGCACTAGCAATATTAGGTATGGCATGCCTGATGTTCCCAAGACTGGCCCAACACCACATGTCAAGTCGGATATTGACCCTAGTACTGCACCTAGGGGCACCTCCATTACTTTCCATGTGGAGAGGTTTGGTAGAACTAGTCACATTAAACCTTCCAGCCCTATGGTGGAGGTTCCTTCACACACACATCCTAGGCATACCACTAGTGTTCCTATTGAGGGACTAAAACCTAGACATGTGAATATTAGGGTTATATTCCATTATAGATTCCATCGTCTTCGATACCCATCCTTGCAAATGATTTTTTGACCATGCATCCTCTTCCTAACCCTAGAGGGCCTTCTTGCTGAGGTTCAACTACTAGCCATGTCTGTTCCACTTCTGCTAACACTGTAGTGTCACAAGGCCATGTTCCTCCTTATGTATCAATAGGACATGTATCTTCCCATGGACCATCTCATGGTCCAATTTACAGAAGCTCTTATGGACCTTCTTACGGACCATTCTGTAGACAAACCTACACAACTTATGGGTCCGGGTATCAACCCATGTATCAGTCACCTAATTATGGCTTTGTAGCATCCCAGTCTCAAGATAATCCAAACTACAACACAAAACCCTATATGGGTTAAATGGGAGGAGGTTATTATCCCATTGGACAAGGCCATGGTGTATATATAAATCAACCTTATGCGAACTAGTCCTATCAGGGAGCATGGAACCAACCGGCTCAACCTAGAATCCCTTTCCTTGTGACTTTGAATCTACCCGATTTCTTAAGATTGACAAGCAATCCTATATCTCATGACCTGGCATGGTTGAAATTTCATACCAAACTTCCTTCAGACATTCCTAAATTTGAAGGTAAGTCTAGTGAATATCCCGGTGAGCACATCACAAAATTCCATCTTTGGCGCTCTTCTAATTCATTGAATGATGATTCTATCCATTTGAGACTATTTCAACTGATCCGTCAGACCTCAACTTGTGTGCATTAAAATTTTGTGTTAAAAGAATGCGTTCAGCAGGTTAATTAATGGAACAGCATTAACAAAAATTAAATACTAAAAACAGATGGAAAAAAAACTGATAAACAGACATAAAGAAGCACAGAATCAGAGCGTCACAAATAGAAGTTGATAACAGAGTTCACCCCCTCCACTGGGCTACATCTCTGAGTCCCTCTCCAATGGGTACCGATCCAATTAATCTTTTTAAAATGGTACAAAACGGTTCTGGAAACAACTTCAGCAACTATAAACAGAATGCTGTACAAAATCTTTAAGACCTTTCTCTCGAAATTACAATCAGCATTCAAAGACAAAGAAAGCTAAAATATAACAGAGAATGTCAACTTCTACAGCACAGCATCTAGACACTTCACAGCAAAATTGATCTCTAAGCTTCTCATAATAGAGAAATGATACTCTGCGCTCCAAAACAATCCACCCCCTTCTCAGTGGCCAGCCTCCTCTATTTAAGAGTTTAACGGGAGGGATAAGTAACCGATTCAATTCCATCATCTCAGCTGTTATGTTTTTTATTATTGTTACAACCATATGCTAAGCCGAACCATGCAATTCGGCTAAGCATTATGTTGCCACAACATTCCATATCCCCAAAACGTTGCAACTAACTCCACGCACATGTTGACTCACAACATGTTGCAATGACCATTACGCACATATGTTGCACCATACAATAGCATCACATGTAACGTAACCATTTGATGTCACCACTAACTTCGTGATGTCACAGCAAGAGTGATAAGTATGCCACAGCTAAGTCTGTCACAGCAAGTGATAAGTCTGTCGCAACTAAGTTTGTCACAGCAAGTGATAAGTCTGTCGCAGCTAATTCTGTCACGGCAAGTGATAAGTCTGTCGCAGCTAAGTCTGTCACAGCAGTGTGATAAGTCTGTCGCAGCTAAGTCTATCACATTAGGCGTGATAAGTCTATCGTAGCTAAGTCTGTCATAGCAAGTGATAAGTCTGTTGCACCTAAGTCTGTCACAGTAGTGTGATAAGTCTGTCATAGCTAAGTCTGTCACAGCTATATATATATGAGTTAAAACATATGTTATGTTCTTTGAACCATAGATTAAATACCATTATACCATATAGGATCAATGTAATTTGAAGACGAATAATCCATCGGATCATTCCTCCCCATTGGAGAGCTTTTGGACCACCAAAATCCTGAATCATTCTGCAAGTAAGTGAGGGTGCAACTCCCTCACTTTTCCAATCTCCATCCATCTCGCTTTGCTGAGATGCATGCCTTTAAGCCCCACTCAAAGGTACTCGGCATTCCCCCTCCGTGAAGTCCTTACATTTCTGTCAAGAATGACATCATCCTGCAACTTATTCATATATTCAAGTGCCATATCATCAACTGAAGGAATATGCATGATAATTTCCTCATCCATGATCATAGGAGGCTCATACAATTTAAGATTCTCAACATTGAAAATTGAATAAATTTGCATGTATGGAGGTAAATTCAAGCGAAAATAATTTGTACCGATCTTTTCCAAGATCTCAAAAGGACCATACCTGATAGGCTTAATATTTTTACCTTCACCTTTCATTCTCTCTTTGGTGATATGTAACCAAACTCTGTCACCAACCTGAAATTGATGATCAACTCGATGCTTGTCATGCCTGGCTTTGTACTTTGCCTGGCTCTTCTCCAACTGTTCTTGAACTGCCTACTGCACTGCTTGGATTCTCTGAATGAACTTTAAAGCTTTATCTGCATCATGATGTCCATCCACTGCATCTTTTCCAAAAGAGAAATCCATCGGTGTTTTTGGCAGATAACCAAAACAAGTTTCAAAAGGAGATCTTTTCGTGGAAGAATGAACTACATGATTGTAGGCATGTTGTATATACTGCAACTGCTCATCCCAGAGTTTAGGATGTTTACTACAATATCCTCTGAGTAGTTGAACCACTGTCCTGTTTACTATTTCTGTTTTCCCATCGGTCTGTGGATGAAAAGTTGTACTTTTCTTCAGTTTAGTGTCCATAATCTCCCATAAATTCAACCAGAATTCTCCCAAGAACTGGGAATCCCGATCAAATACAATAGACATGGGTAGCCCAAAATGTACCCAAACATTCTGAAAGAATAGGTGAGTTGTTTGTTCAGTAGTGATCTGTTTGTTACATGGCATTAAGATACACATTTTGCTGAATCTATCCACAACAACATATAGATAATCATGCCCTTTTCTAGACATAGGTAGTCCTCCTCCAAAGTCCATATAAATGCTTTCCCAAGGACGAGAAGAAACTGGAAGAGGTGTGTACAAACCCAATTTCCTATTGCTAGGCTTACTTGTTGCACACATAACACAACCTCTTATATATTTAGCTATAGTTTCTTGCATCTGAGGCCAATAATAGTGATTCTGCAATACAGACAATGTTTTACTTAAACCAAAATGTCTTGCAATCAATGAACTATGTGCTTCTCGGATCACATGCACTCTCTCTTTCTCTGGTATACAAAGTTTATCGAGGTGATACAAGATCTGATTATGCACATAATAGTTCTCTTCCTGTTTACCATGTATTAGTGATGCATATACTTTCTTAAAATCTTTATCTTCTACATACTGTTCAATATAACTTTCATGTGTTAATGAACTATTTTGAAGAATGATTGAAGCATTTGTAGGAGGCCTTGATAACATGTCTGCTACCTTATTATGAATTCCCTTTTTGTACTTAATTACGAGATGAAATTGTTGTAAGAATCCCATCCATCTTAAATGCCTACTCTGTTGTATTTTAGTTTGAGATTGTAAATATTGAAGTGGCTGATGATCAGTATGTATGACTGTTTCTTTTCCCATGATATAATGTTTCCACTTCTTCACACTCTGTACTAAAGCATACAACTCTTTGTCATAGGTCGGATAGGTACTTACCGCAGTAGAGAACATTTCTGAATGGTAACAAACTGGCTTCCTTCCTTGCATCAAAATGGCTCCCATGGAAAACCCGCTGGCATCTGTTTCGATCTCAAATGGTTGCTGCAAATCTGGCAATGTTAGAACTGGTGCTGTGCTAATCTTTTCCTTCAAAGTGTCAAAGGCTCTCTGATTCTTGCCTCCCCACTAGAAAATTTCTTTAACACTTGTCAACGCATGTAATGGAGCAGCAATGGAAGAAAATATATAAATGAATTTCCTCCAATACTGAACCACACCCAGAAAACTTCTGATTTCAGTAACGGTGTCAGGCCATGGCCAGTTTACAATGATAGAAACCTTGGCTGGGTCCACTCGCAGGTGGCCTCCACCAATAATATGGCCTAGATACTAAAGAAGTTTTAGCAAACTCACATTTAGACATTTTTACATAAAGCTTCTCCTTCCTCAGTACATCTAAAACTTTCTTCAAATGTAAAATATGCTCTTCCCAGGTTTTGCTAAACACAAGGATATCATCCAAATATACAATTACAAAATCATCAATGAATGGACGAAAGACATCATTCATGACCCGCATGAAAGTAGCAGGAGCGTTACATAGCCCGAAAGGCATTACAAGCCATTCATACAAACCCTATTTTGTTTTAAACGTTGTTTTCCAGGCATCATTTTTAGCAACACGGATTTGATGATACCCACTACGTAGATCCAATTTTGTAAAAATAAATGGCATGTTTCAATTGATCAAGCAAATCATCAATGCAAGGAAGAGGATACATGTTTTTAATGGTGATTTTGTTAAGGGCCCTGTAGTCGATACACATCCTCCGCGACCCATCCTTCTTTGGAACCAAGACTATAGGAGAGCCACAAGGAGAAGTGCTTGGCCGAATGACCCCCTTCTCAATCAACCCCTGAACCTGCTTCTTGATCTCCTCATTCTGCATTACAGACATCCAGTACATGGCTATGTTCGGGAGTGGCACATCCTACTACAAATGTATCTCATGCTAAATATCCCTCTTTGGTGGTAACCCCTTCAGATCTTGAAATAAATCATCATACTCAGAAATAATTTCAATCAGTTCAGATTTATGTTTAGGATCACACCCTTCAAAATATTTAGAGATTTCATCATTTTTTACCTTAACCATCATTAACACAAAATTATTACTAGCATTTACCAGCCTCTTCATTTGTCCTGCAGAAACTATTGCTAGATTGGTTTTTATTTTATGTGCTCGTACAATATATTCTACACCATCTTTAAAAAGATGATACTTATTCTACTCTCTATAAAAGACTGCTTTCCAGTCATACAAATATGGACTCCCAAGTACTATCCCACAAATGTCAAGTGGCACTACATCTAATTCTACCTCATCCATGAACTTTTCAGTAATTGCAAACTTCAATACACATTTCTTTGTAACTTGTAATTGTGTATCATTAGTAACCCAACCAAGAGGATAGGGTTTTTCATGAGGCATAGTAACTAAATGCAATTTCTTAACCACTTCTTCTCATATCAGATTTACTTGTGAACCACTATCAAACAATGTATCAATATTTGTGTGATTTGCAATGACACAAACATGAAACAATGCACTACTATCTTTATCATTTTGCTTAGAAGTAGATGGCAGATTTGTACTTGCACTAGAACTTGATTTTGCATCAATGGGAAGTGAGATACTTTTATTCTTACCCTAGATTTCGACAGCTATAACCTTTGTTTCATCACCTGATTCGGATCCCAAGTCTTGAATAACTGCTGCAGTAGCTTTTGCTTTGCCTTTATCTTTGTTTCCTCTGTACTTCTTTGGCCTTAACTCCAGATGAAGTTTCCAACACTTAGAGAGATCATGTCCCTTCTGACAATGCGAACATGTAGGCTTTTCACCCTCTTTCTTAACAGTAGCCATATTCTTTTTCCCCTTATCTTGACCTTTCGATTTGCTATCAAATTTAAAAGATTTCTTCCCAAAAGTATCATTAGCATGCTTACGCCTGGCTTCTAAATGGGTAGCTTTAACACATACATCAACCAAATTACTGGGGTTAAACATCAACAAAATATGTCTTAAATAAGAATGCATGCCACCAATGTATTTAAGAAGCGTTTCCTGTGTATCTAATGCAACATTCAATGCAATAGCCCTCTTTCTAAATTCATGAGTATAATCTTGAATGCTTTGTCCTTTAGCTTGTTTAAACATTTGCCAACCCATGGTTAATTGTTGAATATGGCCTAAAGAATAAAATTGCTTCCTTAATACTTCAATGAATTCATTCCAAACTGAAATAATTTTACCATTCTTTTGAAGATCTTGTTGAATCTTGCTCTCCCACCAAGTAACAACCATTCCACTCATCCTCAAAGTGGCCAATTGAATCCTATAAGAGTCATCATTAATGCCCTGCACCCTGCAATATACTTCAAGCTTCTTGATCCAATTGTCTAACTTTTTACCATCTACATCTCCATTATAAAGCGGTAACTCAAACTTAACATCCAATTTGAAATAAGGCATATTAGAATTTTCATTAGCATTATGTGAATGAGAAGCATGAGAAGAAGAGAAAGTTTGAGTAGTATCAAGAGGATCACCATCTCCTCCTACTCCTTTACCCTTTTCTTTGTTCTTCACTTCTGCATCTTTGGATGAAGATCCTTCTTCTTTCTTCTTCCTTTTTGCTCGCTCCTCGAGTAGAATTTCCATCATGGCTTTCATTTGGATAAAAGCCTCCAGAAACTCAGATTCAGAAATAACAGGTGTTTCCCGTTCTGTATGTCCTTCTTCTTCCCCTTGTCGAGAAGACATGGTTCTTGAGAATGTTCTCCTTGATCCAATCTCAGGATCTTCTTCAACTAATTCTCCTTCACCATGATTTAACCTGGACCTGGTAAGCATTCACAAACTTGCACAAGTAGTCAAACAGCTTTGATACCATAACATGATCCGTCGGACCTCAACTTGTGTGCATTAAAAGTTTTTGTTAAAAGAATGCGTTCAGTAGGTTAATTAATGGAACAACATTAACAGAAATTAAATACTAAAAAAAGATGGAAAACAAACTAATAAATAGACATAAAGAAGCACAGAATCAGAGCGTCACAAATAGAAGTTGATAACGGAGTTCACCCCCTCCACTGGGCTACGTCTCCGGGTCCCTCTCCAATGGGTACCGATCCAATTAATCTTTTTTAAAATGGTACAAAATGGTTCTAGAAACAACTTCAGCAACTGTAAATAGAATGCTGTACAAAATCTTTAAGACCTTTCTCTCGAAATTACAATCATCATTCAAAGACAAAGAAAGCTAAAATATAATAGAGAATGTCAACTTCTACATCACAGCATCTGGACACTTCACAGCAAAATTGATCTCTAAGCTTCTCATAACAAAGAAATGATACTCTGTGCTCCAAAACAATCCGCCCCCTTCTCGGTGGCCAGCCTCCTCTATTTAAGAGTTTAGCGGGAGGGATAAGTAACCGATTCGATTCCATCATCTCAACTGTTATCTTTTTTATTATTGTTACAACCATACGCTAAGATGAACCATGCAATTCGGCCAAGCATTATGTTTCCATGATGTTCCATATCCTCGAAATGTTGCAACTAAATCCATGCACATGTTGACTCACAACATGCTGCAATGACCGTTATGCACATATGTTGCACCATACCATAGTGTCACACATAACGTAACCATTTTATGTCACCACTAATTTCGCGATGTCGCAACAAGTGCGATAAGTATGTCGCAGCTAAGTCTGTCACAGCAAGTGATAAGTCTATCGTAGCTAAGTCTGTCACAGCAAGTGATAAGTCTGTCGCAACTAAGTCTGTCATAGCAAGTGATAAGTATGTCATAGCTAAGTCTGTCACAGCAGTGTGATAAGTCTGTCGTAGCTAAGTCTATCACAGCAGGTGTGATAAGTCTGTCACAGCTAAGACTGTCACAGCAAGTGATAAGTCTGTCACAATAGTGTGATAAGTTTGTCGTAGCTAAGTTTGTCACAACTATATATATATATGAGTTAAAACAGATGTTATGTCCTTTGAACCATAGATTAAATACCATTGTACCATATAGGATCAGTGTAATTTGAAGATGAATAATCCACCGAATCATCAACAGACCCTCACAGGGCCCTGCCATGAAATGGTATATAGAGCTACCTGGGGGGACATATTATTCATTTAATGACCTTGTGATGACTTTTATTAACCACTTCCAGCTAATAGTGCTTTACGACACTGATACTGACCTCTTGTCGACATTTCAACAAAACAAAGCCACCCACATTTCATATCATATTCAAGAGTGACGTAGACAGAAGAGGATGATTAAATCCTTTATATAACCAAAGTCTCTTCTAGAGTGGTTCCTCAAGTCATTCTTACCTTATATCACAAAGGATGTTTCCACATATACAGTTCAAAATGAGGACCAAGCTATTTTTAGGACCCAGCAGTTAGACTTGATTTATGCTCATTTTAGGCTTCTTTATGAGACCATACCTAATGCTCCATGCTCCAATTTCGACCCTAAGTTCAAACCTGGACCACATGGAAATGGTATTTTTGGCTCCTCAAGTACCAAACCTTTGCATTTTTTTACAAAACAAGTGATCCAATTATCACTTAATCAGTCTGTGTTGGGGAAAGTTACGGCTTTGTCCCTTCCTATCCAGTCAGCGAATGTACTTTTCGTGTAATTGTTGAACCCGAAGGTTAACCAGCAACCTAGAATGAATAAAAAGAAAGGAATAATTAATTGTAAGAGTGGGACTAAAAATGATAATGAGACTAATGAAAAGAACAAAAACTATAATAATGTGGGGGGGATAAGAAGCCTAAGCGAAAGGTAAAATTTCCTTGCAATTTGTGCGGGGATGACCACCTCGCTCACTTGCGCCCTCGTATGGAAGATTCCTTGAAGTTCATCGTGCAAGGCCCAGTTATGTTTACAAATCCTTCACAAAATAATCAAAATATGAACTCAAGGACCGTTGATCCTAGTTGCGTGTCTAGTGGAACTCAAATTTTTACCGGAGGCTACTAGTGGCCATGGTTGCATCAACATGGTGAAAGCTACTAATGTTGTGATGCATGTGAAAGATTATCGTTCATTACAACCAGACCTTGTGAAAGAACCTACTCCACCTGAGATTCCTTTGTGAATTGAAAATCCTACAGATGAACCTAAAGTTCTGCCTCGAATTCCTAAGGGAGTCCTTAAGCGCTCCAGGCACAATCCTAATGCTCGAGGCACCTGTTATCCCTAAATTTGAACCTAGACTATTGGGGTTCAATATTAGAGAAATATTAAATATAATTCAATATAATGAAATGAAATTAAAACGGACCTGGTATGTAATTAAAGGTACTGGGAAATCAAATAACCATCACAGAACTGCATGACATAAAATAAGATACAAAATTCAATAACAGAAGGGATTACGAGCATGAATTTACAAAATGAACTTGGTTCTGTAATTAAGTATTGAATGGTAACTGCACTTTATCATAAGAATCTTACAATGGATTTTACGATGACCATACACAGGATAAAATCATAAAAAAAAAATACAATTCATAAAGGAAAACAAAACAAGCTCATGATCATAATCATATCAAAGTAAGTTATGTATTAAATATGCAAAGAGTATTGATGTCTTACAGTTCATATTCAAAATTGGATTCCCATCTATGATTCCAACCCTTTCTTCTATCTCGGATCTCCAATATATACAACTAATTTCAAAAATTAAAAAGGTTTCTAGATCCTTAAATTCTGGATCTCGAATAACGAAAAATAGTAAATATGTTTAAAGTAGGACTTCATTTAAAATTTACACAAATACTTAGACTTTCATGTGGACAGAAAACACAACTACCTTATATATTATTTGTCAATTCTACTGACTCAATACTAATCATGATATCTTATCAAAGACTCTTAGAAACTTCAGGTCATAAGGTCTATCATGAAGGAACTGTGATCTCTTTTGTAACCTGGTGTATTCAGCATCCTGGTTTAGCTCCTTGCTCTGCAACTTTCTATTTTGATCCAATACTTTCTCATACTGCTCCTTTATAGACCTTTTCTTCTTCAATATGTATTTGGAAATATAAACCAACTTATGATAATGAACCTCCTTTTCTTCTAAATCCTCTCGCAATCTCTTATTTGAAAGCATTAAATTTTCATTCATCTCATGCAAGTACTCATTTTGTTTTTTATAAGACATCATGAATTTCCTTATCTGGGTCAATTCTGGAATAAGCTTTGATTCATCCTTATCCACCATGCTATCTTTTTTATGTACAAATGATAGACCTGTATCTCTTTCCTCCTTATCATAATTTTGCTTTCATGTGCAAAATATTTCTAGAATATATTCAGTCCTTCCTTGTAATTCCACAAACGCTTCACCTTCAGAAACCTACTCTTCATTTATTAGTTGAACCTTATCATTGCGTATTGATTTCTCTATAACAACCAATTCATTGCGTTCTGTAAAATTTGGGCCAGCTTCAATTTCAAGTTTTCTTCTTAGTCGAATTCTAGGTCTTACACTTGAATCCACAGACTTACCTTTTAAATCTTTAACTGGCTTAATAGAACGTGCCTCTGATAATTCATCACTCACATGTGACCCTTTCTCTGCTAACCCATCATTATCTGCATTTAGGGTTTCCTCTTGCTCTGTTTGATTATAATTATTTAGGGTTTCATCTTGCTTTGTTTTACTATCATTATCCAGGGTTTCATCTTGCTCTGTTTGATTATCTGCATTTAAGGTTTCCTTCTCTGCATCAAACCCAGATTCAAAAACAAATTCCTTCCACGTTTTCCCCTTTTTCTTCAAATGAAATACAATTAACAATTTGATTAGCCCATGATGGAAAAGAGAATGCACTGTATGTTCTTGATGACTGCGAACCCTTGCAATAATTTTGTGGATTCTTTTCAACAGATAATAGAGCAAGTTCATTTTCTTTTCTCCATTGAGATGCATCAAAAAGCGTAAATGACACCTCAATACTCTGTCATAACGGCCCTAACAAGTTACATAATTTTGAATCATCTCCAACGATGTTTTCCACATAGGTTTCAGCTTCGTAACATGTCTACCATTCTTCCAATCAAGTTTTTCAAACCCTAGAAACAGAAAATTGTTGTAGTCAGCCTCAAATGATTGTTGTTTGAACCACCTCTCTCTTTCAGATGATACACCAATAGCCTCTGCTATAGTTTCTTCATTCACTATTATCTGCAAGTTCTCAAACCAAACAACTTCATCATTGTAATTTTTTATGAATGCCCTAGTTACATGTTCGTTGTGACCCTACAACCTTTCACAAAATGAAAACCAGCTAGCATCCTGCATCATCTTCACTGATCTAGGGAATTCATGAACCCACTGTAAATTATTAGGTTCAATCCTGCACAAAAATCCTCCAGGTCTATTGTTTTTAGTCATCTTGCATGAACCTAGAATACATTCCCGTGTTCAAAACAAAACCCTTACTCCAAAACATGCGGCTACAATGAATATGGGATTCAATTTAGAAACCCTATGTGTATGGACATAGTACTGCACAAAGCCTTGTCATTATGATGAAGTATGGAGTTTAATACACGTTTAATGAAACTATTGTCACTTGTGTACAAACCTTGGCCTGTACCTTCACTCCATCATTATAATAACCAAAAACTCCTATCATGAATCCCATCAAACTGGCAACTGGCAGCGCTGCAATTTTTTAGTTTTTAAATATGCTGCCAATTTATAACCAAATTTATATATGTAATTTACTTCATGATATACTTTGCTTCAATACGAATCCATAACCTTTGATATATAAATGATTTGAGCCCTTATTGTGGTTTAAAAGAAAACTAGGGTAAAGATTAGGAAAAAAATTCCATAATAAAAATGTATAGTAAAACAAAGATTATGGCCATCAAATGAAAACACTAAGAAAAATAAAATGAAATATTTAAGATAAATATAAAAAACAACAATAGAGATAACATTTGGCTCTAGCTGGGGATAAAGCTCTCCTTGTGAGGCTTTAAGAACATCTTGACTTGTGCCTTTTGAAATCTGCTACAGTCATAACTTCTGTCTTATTGGGCTGAAGTCTTATTCATGAAACTAAAATGATATATACAATGGATATGTACAATGACCTTCTGCCAGTCAATATGTGTGGAAACACTTTAGAAAACGTCCATTCAATGGACTAGCAATCTCCTCACCACTCAAATTCTGTAAAACAAAAGTATTGTTTCCTAGAATCTTGACCACTGTAAAAGGCCCTATCCACAAATTATCGAACTTTCCATGCTTACCTTTTTATTCCTTTCGTGCATCCCACCTGAGAACAAGGTCACCCACTACAAAAACATATTTTTTAACTTTCTTATCAAAAATTTCTTTCACCTTTTTCCAGTGCATCTCAGATGTATTTTCAATAGTTTCTCTTTCTTGTTGCAATTGGATTATCTAAAACATTCTTCTTCTTATATCATCAAGCTCTTCTTTTATTTCCTATAAGAATTTGACTATTGGGGAAGCTAATTGAACAGGAAACAAAGCATTAACTCCATATACCAACTGAAAAGGGGATTTCCCAATTGACTTATTTATAGTTACTCTATCATCCCAAAGGGAAAATTTTAATTTAGTATCCCAACTCCTTTTATTTTCAAATAACATTTGAATATTTTTATTACTAGACTCTACTAATCCATTACCCTATGGGTAATAAGGTGTGGAATATTTCAAACTAATGCTATTTTATTCACAAACATTGACCATCTTCTTTGACTTAAAAGCAAGAGCCTTATCAGTAATTAATTTCCTAGGGCATCCAAATCTGCTAAGAATATTTTCTTGAAGGAAATTAATAATGACTTTTTCAGTTGCTCTCCTTGTGGGGATTTCCTCCACCCACTTAGCGAAAAACTCAATGGAAGTTAAAATCCATTTGTGCTGACCGCTAGAAGGGGGATGAATTTCTCCTATGAAATCTAAACCCCATTACTGAAATGGAAAATTTACTGCTATAGGTTTCAAAGGTAATGACTGAAGTTTATGCTTACCTGCAAAATTTTGACACTCCACACATGCTCTGACCTGATGATATACATCTGACAAAAGAGTAGGCCAATAATATCCCGCTCCTAGGATTTTGAATGCAGTTTCTTTCCAGTACTGGTGCCCACCACATACTCCACTATGCAATTCAGTAGTAACAACATCAACTTCTAATTTTTCCAAACATTTCAACAATATTCCTCCAGGATCTTTCTAGTACAAGAATTGATTCATTAAAATGTATTTCATTGCTCTAAGTTTTAATGATCTAAATTCGTTTCTATTCAATTTTGGAGGGCATTGTAAATATAAAAGGAAATATACAATTTATTTATACTAAGAAGAATCACAATACCTACTATAAATATGTTGCTTACTGTATTCTGCTGCCATATATTGTTCTGAATTTTTTTCCATCAAATGAAGATTTAATACCTGATAATTTGATTCTATTAGAATCTTGGCTAGGTCTTGGCCTTTCACCAATTTTGTTGGCTTAATATACACTTCATATTCCATAACCTTTGATATCCATCTTCCTCTTTTTCCCTCACCGTCAGGTTGTACTAAAATCTCCTTGACTGCTGAACTTGTAATATATGCCAAAATTATGGAATGTAAAACATATATTATGAAAACTTTGAGAGCTTTAACTAATGCATATGGTTTCTTTTCCATTGTATTATATTTAAGCTCTGAATCTCTTAATTTTTTACTAAAAAAAGAAGTTGGTTGTTCCAAGCCATCTAAATTCTTCTGCAATAACAGAGCAGCTATGGTATCTTTAGATGCGAATGAAAAAATTGAAAAATACTTATTATAATATGGAGCTATCAATACTGGTGCTTCTATCAATGCATGATTTATTGCTTCAAATGACTATCTAGCTTGATCTAAGCATTTAACATCCCTATCCTTGTTGACCATCTCAGTGATATGTTTGATAATTTTTGTGAAATTAGGAATGAACCATCTTAAAAAAATAATTTTCCCAATGAAAGATTGAATATCCTTTTTATTTCTAGGAATAGTAATTTTTAAGATGGATTTTACTTTCTCTGGATCTATTTTGATTTCTTCAGTAGAAACTATGTGCCCTAACAACTTACCTTCTGTCATAGCAAAATGAGACTTCTTTGGGTTTAATGACAAACCAAATTTTCTGCACTTAGTAAAAACCTATCTTAAATGCTTCAGATGATCTTGATTAGACTTGGAGAACACTATAATATCATATTGGTATATTACTACTAATTTTTCATTCCCCCCCACAAAGGCTATGTCCATAGCCCTCTAAAGTGTGGCACCTGCATTCATAAGCCCAAAAGGAATTTTTTTATACATAAAATCCCCCATGGAGTTGTGAATGTTGTTTTTTCTCTGTCTTCAGGATGTATTGCAATCTGGTTATAACCAGAAAAACCATCAATCATTGAAATTCTATCAGACCCTACAACTCTCTGCAAAATCTGATCAATTTTTGGTAATGAATAATTGTCTTTCAAACAAGATCTATTCAAATTGCATAAGTCAACACAAAGCCTTATTTCTCCATTTTACTTATGTACAGGCACCAAGTTTGCAATCCAAGATGAATATCTCAGAGGTACAATAATTTTTGCATCCAACAATTTTTTTACCTCCTTTTCAATTACTAGCAGTAATGCTGGATTAAGCCTTCTAAGTTTCTGTTTAAAGGGCTTAGTATTTGGTTTTAAAGGAATTTTATGCTGAATTATGCTAGTGTCATAAGTTCTTAAATCTTGATATGACCAAGCAAAAATGTCCACAAATTCTTTCAGCAAACTAATATACTTTTTATTTTCCTCTTATGACAGTGATTTTGACATTCTTATCATTTTGGGTTCAGCTTTAGAACCAATATTATAATATATAATATTCTCTTCAATGGTCTTCAAGGTTGGTTTCAACAATGTATCATGTTTTGAAAACAACCTCTCAAGTGGAACGAGCCCCTTAGGAATGAAATTTCCTTTTAATTCAACAATCTTGTGATCAGCTATTGAATCATTTATACAAGGTTGATTTTCCATTAATTCAAAATCCTATTCTTGATCAACTAAATGATTTGAAAATTCACATATTAATTCCATAAATTCTTTTATCTCTTGATCATCATGAAAAACTTTCCAGTTTTTAATGTCATTTGGAACAGATGGCCTATATCTCACATCAATTGTATATTTCAAATGTGTCACTTTTGGAACCTTAAAGTAAGCTGCTGCTAAGGCTAGAGAATCAGTGGTTTCATTATACTCTCTTGGAACAAAAGTTATATTGAAATCTATAAAGAAATTTTCTATTAAATTCCAAGCCTCATTTCTATAAACTTTCAACAAATGTTGCTTTACATGGTAATCATTCTTTACTTGCTGGATTACTAATTTGGAGTCGCCAAACATAGCAAGCTCTTGAATAACCAAATCTTTTGCTGCTCTTAATCCAAGAGTCAAAGCCTCATACTCAACAGTATTATTGGTTGTTTTAAATTCCAACTTGTACATAAGAGAAATGACCTCACCTCCAGCTGAAATAAGTAACACTCATGCTCTTTCTCCCTCCTTACTTGATGAACCATCAAAATACATCTGCCATAAACCATCTGGTTTTTATTTCTTTGTCTAAACTAGAATATCTTTATGCACTTGTAAAACTCCTTCAACCTCATCACTTAATTGCAACATACAAGAACCAAGGTTCTCATCAATTGAATAAATTGGATGATTATTACGGTTTTTACTGTCACTTACCAAGTATGCCATCTTTAATTCTCTGTAAAGTCTTCTGAATTCTCCTCCAAACACTGGAATTGTAGCATATGAAAGGTCCATTTACATAGTTCCTCCCACTCTCTTTTCCCAAGATCTAGACATTAGCATACCTAATTTAGGAGAAATATCTGCTACAACTATGTCCATCAATACACTCTTCACAGGTATGTGAGTCAAATTCACCACAAGATATTTAATAACCCCAATACACTTCACTGCCCTAGAGTCAAACGCATAGAAATCATGATATGGTTTAGTAACACTCATCCCTAAAGCTTCCATGACTGCTTTTGGCATGAGGTTATGTGAAGCTCTTGAATCAAGAAGACAATTGTGTACTAATTGCTCATGCACTGAAAGAGTCATATAAAAAGGAGGAGGATATTCTTAATTATCATCAGGTTGATCAAATTGTTTAGAATCCACAGTGATGGTAGGTTTTTCATCTTGCAAATTGACTTCATCTGATGGGATATAATTCACTGCATTTTTAAAAGTTTTAAAAGCTGCTTCCATGTAAGCTTTGTTTTTTATCAACTCTGTTAAAGGAACAATGGTATTAACCTTATTAAGCTCATGCTCCAAATTAAACCCTCCTACAGCCTTATTAACTTCCTCTAGAACTACCACTTCATCTCTTTTCTCTTTTACAATCTGTTTCTGATTTAAAGGCATATTTTGTTTAGGACGAGCATTTTTCACAATTTTCTTAGCTTGCGCTGCATCTTTTATCCCTGATATAATAGCATATGATTTATGAGGAATCTCCTAACAAATTTCAGGCATGGACATTTGATAATCATTTTCTTCATAATGATCCAATACTGTAGCATGATGATAATCAGCTTTAGTCAAAAAATGAGAAGAAGAATCATCATCAAATTGACTAATGTTATGTTCTTGTTCTTCCAAATCATCTAAATCCCCTTCATCTATCTCATATGATTCATCATCTCTCGCATGCTTATTTTGAAATGGAGGTTGAATTCTTTGCTCTTCATTTTCTCTCCTCTCCCTCTAAATATCATTATTTCTTCTTTCTCTTGGAAAAAAACTAGGGACAAAAGGTCTTATAAATTGGTTTTGATTTCTTTCTCCTTCAGGTATAGGATTGTTCTAATTTTTATTTCCCAACTCCAACCTATCAATCTTAACAGATAAATTTTTAATGATTTTATTCATTTCATCCATTTTACTATCTGAAGCTCTTCCTATAGAATTGGATGGAATAATTTCTTTTTTACCTTTTTTTATCTACAATTTGATACTCTGTTTCCTCTTTGATTTTGTTTGAAGCCAATATATTAGACTCCACTTCCAATGCTGCATATTGCATATTTAGAAGTGATACAGACTTTATATCTCTCAATAATAAAGAAAACCCATGATCAAAAGATTTTGCATAAGTTAAATTCACTGATGTCTCAGAGGGTTTTATTTAACCTTTTAGAAAAATCTCCCACAACTTCATCTTTCTTTATTTTCAATGATCCAAACTCTGTAATGTAGTATAAATAATCTTTAGTATCTCCCCATTGTCTCATGAACACCTCTTCTAAAGCATCTATAACATCTATAGAGTTTGGCGGTAACTCTCTAAACCATTTTCTCACTTCACCTTCTAAACTTTGAATTAAAACTCTCATCCAAACATCTTCATTCTCAAAATTCTAATTATCTTCATAATGCAAGTATGTATTCCAGTGCTCTTCTACTGTAACATCTCCTTGACCATTAAATATTGGAATATATTTCTGGTAATCTCCTCCTAGGAGAGCATTGAGAGGCTGAGGTAAAACTAGCGGGGCATATCCTGCTACTACCATAGAAGCCATCCTATTTTGAGGATGAGCCATTCTAGGGCTAGAAATATTCGAACTTGAATTAGATTGGTTAGTGCTTGAATGTTGTGATGAAGTAGGAAGATTACTAGGATTTGGATGATTCATTGTGACAGTATTCACAAAAGGAATGTGGGCTAAAAGCAAAGAAGAAATCCCTGTCTGCAATGCTTCAAGTTTAAGCTCCTCAAATAACAAAGGATTTGCGAAGACTAGGAAATTATATATTTGAGAAGGGTTAAATAATAGATCTAATTCTTCTTTTCCTTTCTCAGAATGCAGATCAAAAGAAGGAACAGGAAAAAATGAAGATTCAGGAATCTCCAAGGCTAAAGGGTGTTTAAATTTTTCTAATGAGTTAGAACTTAATCTTCGCCTAGCTTCTTTTTATATATGTTCATGATCTGAGACTCCTAGATTTAAAGGTGACGAGGGATTTCCTCAAGTTCCTATCCTTTTTTAAGCCACTGTAACTTTCGGTAGGTGACTGATGTAGTCTATAATAGGTCTCACTGATCTTGTTCACCCTCCAAAATCATATACATAAATATGTCAAATACCCAGGGAAGATGTACTTTCATTTCTCCGTCCCCGTCGATGGGACCAAAAGATGTTATCCCTAAAATTGAACCTAGACTACTGGTGTTCAAGCTCAGAGAAATCTTAAAGATAACTCAATATAATGAAATCAAATTAAAACAGAGCTGGTATGTAATCAAAGGTACTGGGAAATCAAATAACCATCACAGAACTACATGAGATAAAATAAGATACAAAATTCAATAACAGAAGGGATTATGAGCATGAATTTACAAAATGAACTTGGTTCTGTAATTAAGTATTGAATGGAAACTGCACTTTATCATAAGAATCTTGCAATGGATTTTAAGATGACCATACACATGATAAAATCATAATAAAAATACAATTCATAAAGGAAAACAAAACAAGCTCATGATCATAATCATATCAAAGTAAGTTCTGTATTAAAGATGCAAAGAGTATTTATGTCTTACAGTTCATATTCAAAACTGGATTGCCATATATGATTCCAACCCTTTCTTTTGTCTTGGTTCTCCAATATATACAACTAATTTCAAAAATTAAAAAGGTTTCTAGATCCTTAAATTCTAGATCTCGAATAACCAAAAATAGTAAATCTATTTAAAGTAGGACTTCATTTAAAATTTACACAAATACTTAGACTGCCATGTGGACAAAAAACACAATAACCTTATCTACTATCTATCAATTCTACTGAATCGATACTAATCATGATCTCTTATCAAAGACTCTTAGAAACTTCAGCTAATAAGGTCATATCATGAAGAACCTGTTATCTCTTTCGTAACCTGGTGTATTCAGCATCCGGGTTCAGCTCCTTGCTTTGTAAATTTCTATTTTTATCCAAGACTTTATCATACTACTCATGTAAATCCATTTTATTCTCCAATATTGCTTTGGAAATATAAACCAACTTCTGATAATCAACCTCCTTTTCTTCTAAATCCTCTTGCAATCTCTTATTTGAAAGCATTAAATTTTCATTCATCTCATGAAAGTACTCATTTTGTTTAATATAAGATATCATGAATTTCCTTATCTACGTCAATTCTAGAATAAGATTTGATTCATCCTTATCCACCATGCTATCTTCTTTCTGTACAGATGCTAGACCTGTATCTATTCCCTCTTTATCATAATTTTTCTTTCCTATGCAAAATATTTCTGGAATATGTTCAACCCTTCCTTGTAATTCAACAAATGCTTCACCTTCAGAAACCTGCTCTTCATTTATTGGTTGAACCTTATCATTGCTTATTGATTTCTCTATAACAACCAATTCATTGTCTTCTGTAAAATTTGGGCCAGCTTCAATTTCAAGTTTTCTTCTTAGTCAAGTTCTAGGTCTTACACTCAAATCCACAGCCTTACCTTTTAAATATTTAACTGGCTTAACAACACATGCTTCGATAATTCATCGTTCACCTATGACCCTTTCTCTGCTAACCCATCATTATCTACATTTAGGGTTTCCTCTTGCACTGTTTGATTATCATTATTTAGGGTTTCATCTTACTCTGTTTGACTATCATTATCTAGGGTTTCATCTTGCTTTGTTTGATTATTTGCATTTAAGGTTTCCTTCTCTGCATCAAACCCATATTCAAAAAGAAATTCCTTCCACGTTTTCCCCTTTTTCTTCAAATGAAATACAATTAACACTTTGATTATCCCCTGATGGAAAAGGGAATGGAATGTATGTTCTTGATGACTATGAACCCTTGCGATCATTTTCTAGATGCTTTTCAACAGATAATAGGGAAAGTTCATTTTCTTTTCTCCATTGAGATGCATCAGAAAGTGTAAATGACACCTCAAGACTCTATCATAATGGCCCTCACAAGTTACATAGTTTTGAATCACCTCCAATGGTGTTTTCCACATAGGTTTCAGCTTCGTAACATGTATACCATTCTTCCAAACAAGTTTTTCAAACCTTGGCAATAGAAAATTGTTGTAATAAGCCTCAAATGATTTTTTTTTGAACCACCTCTCTCCTTCAGACGATAGACCAATAGCATTTGCTATAGTTTCTTCATTCACTATTATCTGCAAGTTCTCAAACCATAGAAAACTAGGGTAAAGATTAGGATAAATTTCCACAATAAAAATGTATCGTAAAACAAATATTATGACCATCAAATGAAAATGCTATAAAAATAAAATGAAATCTCTAAGATAAATATAAAAAACAACAATGGAGATAACACCACCCAGAATTATTCAATTGTCATGGATTTGGGATAGACTCGTTGTGTGATGTCTACATTAGAAGTACTTCAGAATTATCCTTCACAGAGAACAACATTTTTTCTTCTCTCAGGGAGAGTGATTATAGCTCTCCTTCCATGATAAAATTTGAAACTCATGAAATACAGCCTCGCTTGCCTTACTATTGTTAGATTTTTATCATTCAAGCTACCATTATGCTTTGAGGATCTTTAACTAAGAGAATAACATGCACAGCAATCAAACACAAGAGACACAAAGAGTTTTCCTTGGGGAAACCATAAATGATAAAACCCCACAACTTCCTCAGAGATAGAATCAGCACCAAAAGTAAAACCCAAAAACATAAATATGATCTCCCGACAGCAGTAGTCTCTCTCTTGTACCAACAACTTCTCCTCTCACTCATGCACCTCAATGAGTGTGTGTCTATGTCTGATAAATAGAGAGGCTCACTCTGTATTTATATTCTTTCTTTCACTTAAAACCCACTCCAACATGTTGACCTCGCTTAACAATTACTTACTAGAGCTGACATCTCTAGGAGTGTCTAATAACCCTAGTGCCCCACAACTTGTGGGGAATTTACCTCCTCTGACCAACAAGGAGGTTTATCCTTAACACAATGGTGGGGACGATTGTCCTAACTTACAATGAATCACCTAGGGTTGACATCTCTAGGATATTTTAATAACCCTAAGGCCCCACAACTGTGGGGACTTTAACCCTTGACCAATAGGAGGGTTACCCACAATGACTTGACATGACTTGTTTATATTATAGAAAATTCCTGGAATAAACATCGGGGTAATGACATGACTCAATTACATTATAGACACATCCCAGAATAAACATCGGGATACAATACATAATATATACGGATGAATACATTTCAAAGTTACAATTACATCAACACTCCCTCTTAACTAGGAAGGTATTCTCTTGAAACAATTTTCATCATTGGTCTTGTTCTCTGTCTTCTTGTCATATGCACCTTTAATTCATCTTCGTCTTCAAGTCATCTTCGTCTTTAAGTCATCTTTTTCTTCGGATCTGGATTATCACTCGATCTGGGTCATCATCACTAAATCTAGATCATCACTCGATCTAGATCATCATCACTAAATCTAGATCATCACTCGATCTGGATCATCACTGGTCATCGTCACTGGATCTGGATCATCACTCAATATGGATCATCACTCGATCTGGATCATCACTAGACATTATCGCTGGATCTAGATCATCACTCAATCTGGATCATCACTGTTGGATCTAGATCATCACTTGATATGGATCATCTCGGAGACATCATAACTAGATCTGAAACATAGCTTAATTAGGATCATCTTGGGTCATCATCATATGTGCTATATCATGATTCTTCTTGTCACAGAAAGTTATACAAAGCCAACCCTTTTTCATGCTGGTTGTAGGCATAGCCACCATGTATGTCTTCTTCAGTGCTTATATCTAGCCTACTCGTAAGAATGGCCCGCCCTGCACTTACATTTGACCTACTCGTCAGAAAGGCACACCCAGCACTCACATCTGATCATGTAGGAGCCTACAATCACATTAGAAATGCCCAGCACTCACATTCACCAACATGATAGGACATAAATACTATCATATGTGAAAAGGATCAGCACTTACATATGACCTACTCATCAGAAAGGCATGCACTCACATATGATCTTGTAGGAACCAATCCTACAATCATATCAGAATGGCCCCCAGTCCCAGACTAAGCTACCCAGTAACTGACCAGGTGCCTCCATTCTCCTAGAGAATGGCAGTTACCCTTACATCTAACCTACTCATCAAAATGGCCCAACACTTACATCTGACCTGCTCATCAGAAGGGCAAGCACTCACAGCTAATCTTGTAGGAACCAATCCTACAGTCTCATCTGAATGACCCCCAGTCCTGGAATGAGCTACCTAGTAACTGACCAGGTGCCTCCATTCTCCCAGAGAATGGCAATTTCCCTTACATCTAGCCTACTAGCCAGAATTACCAGCACTCATATTTGACATGGGAGGAACCTAATCTTTTAACCATAATAGATGGGTCAACCCTTATATCTAACCTGCTCATCAGAATGGCTCTCTCTGTCCCAGAGTGAGTGTTCCTGGTAACTGACCAGGTACCTTCATTCCAAGAATGGCATTCAACACTCATATCTAACATGGAAGGAACCAAATCCTCTCACCATGATAGAATGGATCAGCCCTTATATCTAACCTGCTCGTTAGAATGGATTATGGACTCGTCACTTCCCCTTGGAAGGGACCTCAATCTGGAGAACACCAAGCTTCTCCCTGAAGTACTCAAACTTCACTCTAGCCAATGGCTTAATCAACACATCAGCTATTTTATCATCTGTCGCAACATACTAGAGCTTCATTGCTCCCCTCTGCACCATATCCCTGATATAGTGATACTTGATCTTGATATGCTTCGACTTGTCATGGAATACTGAGTTCTTCGACAACTTCACACAACTCTGGTTGTCGCAATGTATACAAGTAGCATCCATTTGGAGATCAAATAAATCAGACAGTAGCTTCCTCAACCATACTGCCTCACAACTAGCTGAACAAGCTGTGACATACTCTGCTTTGGCTATACTCAGTGCCACACATGATTCCTTCCTGCTAAACCAAGAGGTCACACCTGATCCCATACTAAAGTAGCACCTCGAATTTCTTCCCAATATGAATCCACATAACCTTCCAGGTTAATCTTCTGATTTGCCTCATACTTGATCCCATAATCAACTATACCCCTCAGGTACCTCAGAATATGCTTTGCAACAATCAAGTGAACATGTCTCAATGTGTTCACAGCAAAGCAAATATTTGATCTCGTATTTGTCAGGTACATCAACTGACAATACATCGTGGCATCAACCGTCTCTAATGAAGCATCACTCAATAGCTTCATGTTTGATGCCATAGGTGTGGTCATGGGCTTGCATTCCATCATCCCGAACCTCTTTAGGATCTCTACTGCATAGTTCCCTTGTCCAAGGAAGATTCCATCTGCATTCTACCACACCTCCATGCCTAGAAAAAATAGTGCATCAACACATAACATGAGCATCACTGGTCTTCTGCCTTCAACCTTAAAGCAAAGGTTGGAATCCACTTTACTTTCAGTAAATCCTAGAGTCATAAGTAATCTATCCATCATGTTGTATCATGTCGAACCTCGGGATCTTCTGCAGTCACTCCCTCTGAAGCATCATACTCCCTATGTCTTCTATACTCTATGCACTAAAACATTATGTACTAGAGTGACAAGTAGCTTCCTCTGCTACTAATATTCTATGTATCCATCTAGGGTCACTTGATACCAAGATCCTCTATCTTGAACTTTTTCAAAAGTTCATCTCGCACCCATCTATGAGCTTGTCATCCTCTATGAACCTTGTAGCAAAGGTTCAGATCTTCATCAAGCTCCTCATGTATGTGTTATCCCATGGGTGTCTTTTGAACTCATATAAGGCCTTCTTTCATTTGCACACATGATTCTTCCTGTCATGTGTCTCAACTCCCACAGGCTGCAAATGTCTCTTCGTAGTCTATGCCTTCTTTTCGTGAGAAGCCTCGTGCTAGGAATCTTTCCTTGTATCCCATGATGTTTCCATCTACTGTATGATGGAACTATGAACGTTCCTTCATGTATTGATACTACATTCTAGACATCATTCTTCTTGAACTAGTCTTCCCTTTCTTCTTGGAAGGTTCTGCTTCAATGATGTCGTTGCATTCACCATATTATTTTTCATCTTGAAGTATCGTTACTTGTTCTTCGGAACATGTCTCATTCTTCTTTTCTTATAGGTGATTATGTATGTGATATTTCCTACAACTCAAATTCATTTGTATGGTTAGAAACATTTCATAAGGAATATTCACACTGGCAAATTCTTATGCATAAATATATGATCATGCAACTACTTTAGCCAATACAACATTAATCCATATCTCACGAAAACTTTCTAGATGCCTTCTATCTCTACCAGGACAACATTGAGATTGTGCACTAATCCAATATGTCAGCAAAGAGGTTTCATTCTAGATAAGTAGCAATGGAGAGTTGTATAGCACCATGAGCTACTTAGCCATCACATGCATATTAGTAGTATAATGTCATTAATGCAAACATTCTATCATGCATAATACATTAACTGAATATAAACAAACGCATAACAAAATAATATCATGAAATGACAATTGAATACTTATCCTTATTTGTTTCATGGGTAGACTCCTTCTTGAGCCTTCAGCTTCATCGTCTTCTTTATTCATAATAGCATCGTTTCTTATCCAAATACTGAGATGGATAAGAGGTTATTCAAGAGTTGAGATCTTCATATTCCTCATTGGTTGAGGGATCTTCTTTGGATGGTGATATCTTGATCTTCAGTTGCTCCCATCTTCTCTTCTCTTATTATGAGTCAAGCTTCTTCTTCTTCCCAAAGTTTGTTGAAAGTTGTTCTCTGATTTGAGAGACCCTCGTAAAGTATGACTGTATGGTCTCTGTATTCTGGATCTTCACATTCTTCAGCTATTTTCTCAAATTCATATTCCAATATATGTTATTCCCTTAAAATAAATTTGTCAAGGACTCAAACATCTTTGGTGTCTTTAGGGAATACAATTGTGATTGAATCAACAATAATCTTCTTGGCCTTGACCAAGTTCTTCTGGTGTAAGGCTTCTAGCCTCATCTCCCTCTGGAACTGGAACCTATCTACTCATGTAGGTGTCCAATTCATTTTATTCAAAGAGATCAAATACTTCCATGCTTGGAATTTGTCAATTTCACCAATCTTGTCATCAAGTTGATGTGATAGATCTATTTTAAATGAGAACCTCAATAGCAAAAGATTAGATCTTACCGATTTGAGGTGTCTGTCCTAGTTTAGAAGGTGGTTGATCTAGGGTTTGTCAGAGAAACCCTAATTTTCAAAACTCGGAATATTTCATATCTGATTGGATAGAAAGATAAATATCTTCAAGTTGAGCTGTCCAATGTACTCCTTTTTTGAAAATAGTGGAGGGAAGCTCCGGGAACAGGAATCCCTAGTTTTCCAATTTCTTCTACAGAAATGCATGTTACTGCTTCTATGGTATATTTGAAATTAATGCTCCCCTATGATTTATACTTCATACTTAGGTAGCCTTGCATGTTCCTGTTCTAAAACCATAGGTTTCATCAGAATTTGTTTCACCAATTGGGACTTATCATCATTTTCCCAAGGTGACAGGTTACAAGACTGTTTTGAACAATGAAGTTGTATAGACTTCCACGTGTCACTGGTTCATATTCTAGGTCTGAACTTTGGACCAAAAAAATTAAATTATGTGCCATTTCTGGAACATCTTTGAGAATTTCATTTAGACCTTTTTATCCCAAGATATAGCAATTCTCCCCAGGTGTCCTGTTTAGGGATGAATCCTGGAAGAGGCTCGTACCATAACTTGGAGGGATCATATCTCCCAAAATATAGCGAATATGAGGCTGAAGTTTGGGCACAATGTAAAGAATTATTTTATATTCGGCCTCTGAAATTTTAATCCCCTGAGTCTCTGTCAATATTGAGATATAGCTAATGTACAAAAACTTAGCAATTTTAGTATTTAGGGTTTTTCTAGCTCAGGGTCAAACTAGGGTTTAACTTTATTGGAGTTTCACCCAACCAAAAAACTTGATCCAGGTCTCTAAAATTCGATTTTATGAGGAGAGAAATCCTATGTTGGGCTCACTCAAAAATTCCTCTTCTGTAAAAAGGCCCTAATTTCCCGCACCAAAACTAAAAATGCTCGGAATCAAATTTTGGTTCGACAGAAAGATGCGCCCTTCAGTGGAGAGTCAGCCTAGCATACTTTTGCTGATGGATTTTGGAGAGAGACTTAAAAAGTAAGAATCCCTAGCTTCTATAGCTGCACAATGTCTTCTTCTCGGGTTAGCTTTGATACCATGTTAGATTTTTATCATTCAAGCTACCATTATGATCTTACGATCTTTAACTGAGAGAATAACATGCACAGTAATAAAACACAAGAGACAAGAGACACAAATAATTTTCCTCAACGAAACCATAAAGGAGAAAACCCCACAACTTCCTCAGAGATAGAATCAAAACCAAAAGTAAAACCTAAAAACATAAATATGATCTCCCGACAGCAGTAGTCTCTCTCTTGTCCCAACAACTTCTCCTCTCACTCATGTGCCTCAATGAGTGAGTGTGTGTGTGATAAATAGAGAGGCTCACACTCTATCTATATTCTTTTGTTCACTTGAAACCCACTCCAACATGTTCGCCTCACTTAACATTTACTTACTAGAGCCAACATCTCTAGGAGTGTCTAATAATCCTAGTGCCCCACAACTTGTGGGGACTTTGCCTCCTCCGACCAACAAAGAGGTTTATCCTTAACGCAATGGTGGGGACTATTGCCCTGACTTAGAATGACTCACCTAGGGTCAATGTCTCTAGGATATCCTAATAACCCTAGGACCCCACAACTGTGGGGACTTTAACCCTTGACCAATAGGAGGGTTACTCACAATGACTTGCCAATTACTTGCTTATATTATAGAAACTTCTCGGAATAAACATCGGGGTATGACATGACTCAATTACATTACAGACACATCCCAGAATAAACATTAGGGTACAATACATAAGATATATAGATGAATACATTCCAAAGTTATAATTACATCAGTAACTATGTGCATCTTCTGATTCATGTAGAGTGTTTGAACAACACCATCATGCGTACTGTTATTGATGAAGGTGTTGTCGCTTATGTGATGTCTTTGGCTTGTTGGAGGGGCTCAGGATCTCCCGCATTATCTAAATCTGTGAACATGTTTACTTATTTTGATGGAATATTGTTTCGGTCGCACGATATACTTCCTTCCTTAGAGGTCCAATTTGGGGGGAATATTGTTGCGATCGAGGTCGAGGTGGTTAATGCGCCCCTTGAATACAATCTTTTACTAGATCGAAACTGGATGTATAGTATGTAAGTTGTAGCCTCTTCCCTCTTTTAAGTGGTTTTTTTCCCATTGAATGTAAAGATCGTTACTATTGCTCAAAATTCTTTCCAGAATCTGAGCGTTAAAGTATCATCAGGAGTTTCTATCCCGGTTATCGATCATTCTCAGCTGGCAACTGAGAATGTGGGCATGGGTATGTATCCTTCTCTCATGGAAACCTTTAGTTTTCCTACCGTCCATCCTTATTATTGGTTCTAGTATCTGTAAGGATTTGACCTCATTGAATTTGGTCTCCTTTTGTACCTCTCATATGGAGGATCCTTGTATTATTCCTTCACTGAGTTCTTCGAGTGATAATTCTATACCTTCCGAGATAGATGTGTCATTTCCTACAACATTGGTGGTGTATCAAGTGAATCTTGATCATGTTTTAGAGCCTAGTACTTCCTCTTCACTGACAGGGGAGGAGGAAAATTATGTGCTTCTTGCTTTGGCAGTGGAGTCATCTCACTCTCAAGACTACATTGATGATGTTTTTCATTTAGATGAGGATATTATTAAGGCTATTTCTGGGATTGAACAACCTTGGAGAGAGCTACACCATCGATCATATTTCCTCTCTAAGCTTGATCGTTTAGAGTGTGATGACTTTAGGGAGATTCTAAGTGAGAAGGTTGGTAGGCCCATGGTCCCATTAAGATCTCCTAGTCAGAGGGTTGAAAGGAACATGGAAAACTTGTCATCTACGATACCTACCAATATTTCTCATGTTCCTGGTAAGATTGAGAATGTTTACATAGGGGTAGATTGTTCCCCCGATGAGATTAAGGATTACACCGATATTTTCAAGGAATTTCATGATTTTTTTTCTTGGCCATACAAGGATATGCCAGGAATAGACCCTCATATTGTCTAACATGAAATAAAAACCTATCTGGATGCAAAACCGATTTGACAATGTTTGTGTGCTATGAATCCTAGGAAAGTGCCCGCCATTAAAGCAGAGATAGATAAACTGCTTAAAGCTCATTTTATCTATCCCGTTCCCTTAACGGAGTGGGTTTGAAATCCCGTTATGGTGGATAAGAAGTAGGGAATGATCCATATATGAACTGATTTTCATGATTTAAATATAGCATGTCCTAAAGATAATTTCCCTACACCATTTATTGATCAAATTTTGGATGTGTGTGGGAAGTGAACTTTTTTCTTTCATGGATGCATTTTTCATATATAATCAAATATAGATTAAACCTAAGGACCAACATAAGACTGCATTTATTTTTCCTTGGGGAACTTTTGCATAATGAAAGATGCCCTTCGGCCTTAAAAACATCAGAGCTACATTTCAATGGGCCATGACCTTTGCCTTACACAATATTAAAAAGATTATTGAAGTGTATTTAGATGATCTAGTTTCTCACTCTCATTTGAGAGTGCATGAGTCTTATCATTTAAGATTGGTTTTTGAAAGATACTGTCATTACCAAATTTGATTAAATCCTCATAATTGCATCTTTTGTGTGAAGGTTGGTCATTTACTAGGATTTAGCATGTCCAAGGAGGGTATTAGAGTTGATCCCTTGAAGGTTGAGGAAATACTTCAATTCTCTCCCTGCACAACTTTTGACATCTTCAATGTTTACAAGGTATGGAGAACTTCTTGTGAAGGTTTGTAGTCAATTTTGTCAAACGGACTAAAGGATTCATTTGTTTGTTGAATAAAGACACCCCTTTTTACTGGGATGAGCAAGCCTAGGAGTCTTTTGATGCTCCTAAGAAATCCTTGGCATCAAACCTCATGCTTAGTCCACTAGAATATAGCCATCATATCTTGATTTATGTGGCCACATATCAAGAGAAGATTGGTATGGTATCGGTTCAAGAGGATGAGGAGCTCCATGAGCATGTCATATACTATCTTAGCTGAAACCTTATTGACGTGGAACTTTGTTATACCCATGTTGAGAAGCTAGCCTTAGCCACCATCCATACGGTTCATAGTTTGAGGCATTACATCCTCCTTCGCCAAACTTTGGTCATAGCTCACATCAATACATTTCAATTCGTCCTCACCAGAAGGATGATTGGGGGAAAGTATAATAAATGGATTGTGATATTGCAAGATTTTTATCTCGAGTTTGTTTAGGAAAAATCAAAGAAATCATTAATATTTGCTGAGCTCATATCATATTTTCCAAATTTGGATGAAGAAGAGGTTCATGAGGATTCTCTTGTTAATGAGCATATATTTCTCATTCAACCATGGACCCTTGGTATGGGGATATTATTTTTTATTTGTAAACATTGAATATTTCTACTCACCTCTCACGAGATGAGCATCGATGATTACGTCATGTAGAGAAGAACTACCTCATAATGGATGATAATTTGTACCATCGTGGGGTTGATTCCATTTTACGTCATTGCTTAACTCATGAGGCGGCTGAGGTCGTGGTTAATGATTTCCATGGAAAGGTGTGTGGTGGTCATTTATTTAGGCTTTCTACAGCTCAAAACTATTTGAGAGCAGGTTATTTTTAACTGTTTATCTTTAAATATTGCGTTAATGCGGTCAAGAGGTGCCACCCTTGCTAGGTGTTTGCATGAAATATGTGTTCTCATCCCGGCCCTTTGCATCCTATTATCATCGCCAATCCCTTCACATCGAGGGGGGCCGAATTTATGGATTGTAACTCAACTTCTCCTGGGGGTCACCATCATATTATTGTGGTTGTGGATTATTTCACGAAATGGGAAGAGGCTATGCCTACTATCAAATACGATGGTGAAATAGCTGCATATTTTGTATTTAACCAATTTATCACCTGGTTTGGCATTCCGAAGGAGGGAGCTTGTCACTGACTATGGCAGGAACTTTCAGAACAAAATGATGGAATAATTTTCGTCGAAGTTAGGATATAAGCAAGAGCATTCCTCTTCTTATTATCCTCAAGCGAATGGACAGATTGAAGCAGTGAACAAATCACTTTAGTCCTTTATCCAAAGAACCATCACATAGATCAAGAATAATTGCCATATCATGTTGTATCCTAATTTTTGGGCCTATAGAACCGTGGTTAAGACCGCCACTAGTTTTTCTCCCTATCATCTTTTGCATGGGTGGAGTCAATATTATCGGTTGAATGCGAAATCCCTTCGTTGAAGCTAGCTGTGGAGCTTTTACCAGAGACTTCCACACTAGAAGAGCGCCTGGTCCACTTAGAGTAGCTTGATGAGCAGCATCGAGATGATTTAGTGGCTCTTGAGGTTAACAAGCGTTGCGTTAAGGTCCAATACAATAAGTCAGTTTGTCCTAGGAGGTTTAGTGAAGGTGACTTGGTCCTTTTATGGGATCAAGCTAAGGAATGGTTGGGGGAAAGAAAGTTCAACCCGATGTGGCATGGTCCTTACGTGGTTAAGCATTTTTTAGAGAAAGGTACCTATGAGTTGGTGGATTATGAAGGGACGGGCTTGGTGGAACCTAGAAATGGGATCTACCTTAAAAAGTACTATGCATGATTTTTAGCTAGGGCTAAATTTTTGTATATTATTGTACATTTTTGCATTGCGTATTTAGGTCTTCTTATGGTCATCGGGTTTGTTAATTAGCTTTCATTTTTTATGGCATATTTCGATAGAGTCTTCTATTTACATAGGATTCATTGATGGTGCTAGCCGCCACACTCAAAACTTAGCTTTGACTTCTTGGGTGATCTATACTCCTACAGATCAAGTGTTGTCTTTAGGAGGCGTATGTTTATGGCCTTCATCGAACAATGTTGTTGAATATACTGCCATGATTGAGTTATTATGGGATTCCATTTCACATGGTTTTCTTTCTTTTGAGGTACATCTTGAATCCCAGTTAGTGGTCTCACAACTTAATGGCTTGTAACGTGTAAGGGATCCAACATTGTTACAAAAAATTTTGCATGTAAGATTGCTACAATGAAAATTTGAGAACATAACATACATTCACATTTCAAGAAATTTATGATCAAGTAGCCGATTCATATGCTAACTATGTACTATATTGGCATTTGTTTCACATAACATAAGAATTTTACAAACACATTTTACACATGTAAATAGAATAATAATTGATAATCATAAATATTTTTCATTAAGTCCAAAAAATGTGACATCATAATACATAAGTATCATATCTGGGGCATATATGGATCTCCACGGAAGTCTATCCTTGCATAGGGGTAGCCGGCTATGGAAATGATCTATCTTTGCCACCAGAATAATAAATATGTTGGATAGTGGTTATCCACCCTTCCCCCTCCCAGTCTCCGCATGACATGGGCCCATCATAGCTGAGCCGGATCCCTGACTCCATGAGGAGCAATGTCAACTCTAGGGATTATCCTCGGTACCCTCTCAAAAAAGAATCGACTCAGTATGCTGCCAAATCGAAAGTTCCATACCATTCCCATATTACAGTCACTGATTTGTTGCTTCATGTTTCTTAGCAGCAAGGTACTCCAGTCATATATCCTAGGACACGTGCACTCTACTGCATCAAACATTATTGGCCTTGAATCCTGATGGAGTGACGCTAACCCTGCAATCCTACCCATTGCCAATAGTATGGCTTTCAGCCCCAAGTTCTGAATGGCGTTTATTGGGATTTGATGCCCAACCTTCTCTGTATCCGGGAAGGAAATACACAGCTAGGTACTCATCTATAGTCAACCTGCCTCCTATCCCATGGGATCGTAGGTTCACCACCTCCCCTCGTTGGGAAAAACCTGTAAATAAATATATGTCCTCAACCTCAATGCTAATTGAAATCCCTTCCAACTAAAAAGATTTAGAGTCTGGGTCATAGTAGTCCACCATTAGCTAGAGTAGCCTTGGTTTATCCCTCAAGCTTCCAAGGCACCAAATTTTTTATAACCCACAATCCCTCATCGCTTGTTGATCCAATAGATCTCCTTGCATTGCCTCTTCAACATCACCATGTTCCCTCTCTCTCCATTCTAGCACCATCTTGCACAATTTTTTTTTAGTTTCATCAATATTTTCCTTTGAAAATCATCTTTGTGGCCCTGTACACGAATTGTTTTGAAACAACCACATATGTACATGGGTATTGTGGTCTTTTCCGCATATAGCCAGCCCTATATGTGTAAAAAGACCCGATTTTCATGTGGGCCGAAACACATATCTTGTGATGGCCTAAATAAAAAATTTGTCCATTAAAATAAATAAAAAATTTCCATGAAAGTGAAAGACGGGAGCATGAGTAATTACCTGGACCAAACGTGGAGTGATTTCGTCAGATGATGCTCTCAGAATCAGCTCTTGAAGCTCTGGATACAAATGCACTATGGCTTGTGAATTTTTAAATGGTATGAAATTTTTTAATTTTTCACTATTTTATAGAAAGTTTTTGAAATTTTTACCCACTTTCTATAGTTTTTAACCATTTCTGACCATTTCGGACCGGTTGGACTAATATGATGTTGTAGGAGACCGTCTTGAGTGTGTTTTGACCAAGACTTTGACCCATTCATGTCTATTACAGGTATAATTTCTAAACTAGCATATAGGTTACGATTTCATATCTGCTTTCATTTTGCATGACCTTTTGACCATTTCATCTTAACCTTAGGTATGAACCCATTCCATGATGTCACCAAACCGTCATGTTGCTTTTAGAAGTGGCGTTATGTGAATGGTAGAGCTTTCACATGCACGACTACTCTAGTTAGATCCTTTATTGCATTTGGTTCCAATGTCGACATTTCTCCTTTAGGGTGTGCCAGTCCCTTTCTAGTCCCTCCATGTCCTTGAGCAAGAGCTTCATACTCCTCTTGAACTTTATGCTAGCCATTTTCCTTGGGACTCCCTTGTATATATCAAGTTATAATTACATTTTCATGATTTTTACTTGCCTTCTTGAGCTTTATGTCGTCTCCCTGACTTTGAGTTATCAGCCATATAGCCCGAGATTGTCTCATCTCTATCCAAGTAGAGCCTTTTTACTTATCTTTTGCAGCTTGATCATCCCTTTTACAAGCAGGAGACCTTCCCCCAAGTGTCGTTATCCTGCACATGTATACTTGCATTGAGCATAGGCATGTGCCAATGCTTGGAACTAGTTTTCTTGTCCCATGACACTCGTCTCCTCCTAGATTTCTACTACAAAACACTTTTATTCTTTTTCAAGCTTTTCAAAATATATGAAAAAGTCACAAAAAATAAAAAAACCAAAAAGCGAGACAGGAAAAGATATTATCTTTGGTATCAGTTGAGTCATGTCTCCTTCGAATAGAGCATTGTATATCACATCCATTGGTAGGGTTATTAGTTTGAATTTAGCAGTTGTACTCGCTACTCTGAGTTTATCTCTGCCGACTGTTTAAGCTTCCATTACCTATGGAACCTCTGATGATGCCTTATGTGTCATAGAGATGTCCCAATTCACATATCAAGTCGATGCTGCCTACCTTCAGTCACCATTTGTGTTTATGCTCTTATTCAAAGGAAGTTGAAGCCTAATTCGGTCGTTCCTTAGTTATCTTAACTTTTCTTGTTGGCCATTCCCGGTACTATTACTGGTTCATGCACATCTTGTTCATGTTCTTCCACATTATACAATGTTGTTGAGTACCTCATGTTGGTTGATGGGGGATGCCTTAATTCCCTTCTTCTAGCGAATTCAATTGCATAGAAATCAGATCATTTATTCTGGAACAGGATTCTAGAGTCCTTTGAGTGCCTTGAGGATTACAGTAATCAGTGGTAGGTTTTCTGTCTATCGACACTTTTGGGAATACATCAATGTCCCCTGATCGATGGATTATTCCAAGTGTTCGACCTCACTGCACATCTATTCACACTTGTTAGATTGCACTCTGTACCTTGATTCCCATTTTCATTATTAGTGGGTGATCTTGCATCTGTTAACGGTATACATCAATGACTGATAATCAAATGATGGACTACTATGTTTGACCTCGACACATCTATTCACATAGTAGGACATGTACTCGTACTAGGTTTGTGTAGAATACCTTGTAGATTGGTGGAATTCCATATATGCTACTTCGTTGCTCGTGTCAGTGTTCATGATATTTCAGCTTTTGTGATTTGATTCCAATGTATATAACATATCTTCAATTACTATGGAGATCTTGATCCACTGTATATATTTAGTTATTATGGAGATATTGATCTGTTATACATATTCATCCACTTTGTAGATTTCGATATATTGTATATTGTACGTGGCGATGACCACACATGTCACATTTTGTATATCATGCCTATTCATGTCCATTGTAGTCTTATGTATCCGGGACTGCTCCATGTATTTGCAGTCACATGCAGAGATATATCATTGTAATTATGGATGGTTGGTTCTTCCACTTGGGTCTTCATTACTCCACTTCTGGGATGTATTTTATAATGTATTTCGGCCATCATGTTAGCCCTCTGACTTCACACATTAGGGGGCATCAGTTATAACTGATTTTACCACACATTGTTGATCACATATTAATGGCCTTCAATGTCCTTCTATAGACTCTATGAATCCCATGGATGTATATTACCCTTTGATGTTCGAAGTTCATCCCTTAAAAACCCATGTTTATTGTTGTACGTGACTTTAAACCAATACTCGTGTGTACACGTGACTTTTGAGCTCAAACCGGCCTACATTGGGATGTGTGCATAAAGCCAAATAGTTTTGGATTTCTCCTCATATGTGTTCAAACCACTTGACTCTTGGCCTTGCAAATTCCTTGAGAATGCTTGGATTCAACCTTCCATTACCCTTTTGGAGTACAATATAAGGAACCCCTTGGATACATTGAAGAGGAGGAATTGAAGAGCAAAGAATCTATAGTCCATTGTTGCCTCAGTTTTCTTGTACTTGATTCTGGATCCCTTTGTCCCTCTGAAGAACTTTGTGTTCTTCCTGTTGGTGCCAGAAATTGTTCTCAGATTACTAAAGAACAAGCTGCCATAATATCACAAAATAAAACTAAGTAAAACAGGTTTTTAGGGTTTTGGTTGTGCAATTTGTTAACAAGACGGTAAAAAATCATAAGGCTAAGACAAACACTAAAACATGCAACAATGAAAGACTGAGATGTATAATATATGAAACATAAATCAGAACAACATAAGCACAATACTGAGTTTCATCCACAGTTCACAAGCACTCCATGAGAAATAACCTTAAATAAGAAATGAATTTGTTAACTGAGTGATCACACCAATCAGAAATGAAACTAGCAGATAAGATAAAATGGGCTTATAGTTCGCATATATATCATAATTAGTAATCCAAAATACATAAGAGTTTTTGAACTTAGCTTTGTAAACAGTAGCTTGAAAGCCTCCCCTTGTACAAAAATTCAAACCCCTGCATTGTATGCCTCTCCCCCTTATATAGTTACAAATACATCCTATGAATTAGTTCCATATTCACTTATTTAGGTTGAATTCAAAACTACTTAGCAGTTACATTAACCAACTTTCAACTAATTGACTAAAAACAACAAAATTGGATTCCTCGAAAATTTGGTGAATTTCTGAAAAATGGGTCTCAAAGAATCCTCCATATCTCTCTATTCGGGACATATGTGCAAAACCTGAGAGATTTTTTTGTGAATACATCCATGGTGGAAAAATACCTCTCTTGGTTTTCAAAACTTGTTTCCCAATCAATCATAATATTCCCCTCAAGATGAAGACTAAAACAGGAAAATATTAAATATTTAAAACCCTGAAAAATAGGCTATAAAGATTAAATATAATATTTCAAACCTTGATAGTTGTTGCTAAACTAAGAGAGGTTTTTGTGAATGGGTATCTTGTGAACAAAAACCTCTTTTAAAAAAAAAATCATCTCCATCAGCTCATGATCTGCGCTCAATTGCAATGACCCAAAATAGGAAAAAACAAAGCATAATTCTCAATAATCTTTGCACACTCCTTTCATAACCATTTTTTCTTCAAATCCTTCTTTTTAGCTTTATGTATTATCAACCCTCAATTTATCAACCACTGGGTTTTCCCATCTTTCTTCATGTACATCTGTAGGAGTCTATTCTTGTTCTACAACACATTTACCTTCTACCTGATTTGTATTTTCATCAAAGGTATTTACTACATCATCTTCATTGATTTCTGCTACATCTTCTAAATTCTACCTTTGAAATTTCAATAGACCATCCTCATCAATCTTATTTTGTTGTTGCTCTGTCACTGTTACAAGAATATCTAGAGACTCAGCACCTTCAAAGTTGCATTGGATTGATGGCTCTGCAATTTTTTCTTCACATGTACATGATGCTAACATCATTGAATGATGTTTCACAGAATAATCTTGCTGAGGGATTATATTTTCTTTTCTTTTTAAATATTCTAACTCTTCTGGAATTTTATTCTTTACTGAGGATGAATTAACCATCAAAGAATCATGTTTCTTACTATTGACCTTTTTAACATTCAAACTTTCATCCTCTTAGAAATCCTCTTGAGAAGAGGAATCTTCTGATATTGTAATCTTTTCTTGAGCTAGCTTGGGATTAAAAGTGTTTTCATGTTTAACCTCAACTTGTTCTTAGGTTTGTTTTTAGGTTTCTATCCTACTTCTACTTCTCTTCATTTTTTGTATCGAACCTTAATTTTTTCTCCTTCAAAAAATAGTTAAACTATTTGAAAGTATGTTATTTTAACAGTCAACTAGAAGTTGAGAAAATTAGAACCCTTGATATGAATTTTCCTCAAAAAAGTGATAAGTATTTCAGAACAATTTCCACTAATAGAAACGATTAATAATTGAGCAAAAATCGGGTTCCTAAACTTGATGCAGTTCTTAATCAACACCCATCACTACTCTTCTATCACTACAAACCCAAATTCAGGGATGATGTCAGTAATTGGTTGCAAACCTATCGTGATAATAGTTTTGATTGCTAAAAAAATTGTATCTTGTCTTCCTAAGTGTCCCTTGACCTTTTTCTCTTTGTCTTCATCTACCACAATTGCACCAGTCGATTACCCTGAAAACCCTAAATCTCTAACCGTCTTCATCTTCCAACCACAAAAATGCTAGGTCTCAATACGGTCTCTATGATCTTTCATACATTTAGTAAATTCGTGATTGAAAACGAATTACCTTGATCTTGCACCATCATTGTTGTTTAAATGATCTGCATCTTCCACCTTCTGAACAGCTGCAACTTGCCTGAATGATTCTTGCCTTAACTCAAATAGATTTTTTGAAGGTTGTGACTTTCTTGTAGTGCTCTAGTTCATTTTTTTTGCCTTTGCACTACAGGAATGTATAATTAATGTTTCTTGACAAAAGGATTAAAAAACAAAGGGTTAAATTTTGAAATCAAACTTTGATTAACCCTTATGATATCTCTATCCAACCTTTCAGAAATACATACACCTAATAAGCCCATTAAAAGTATGAAAACAACTAAGTAAANATCATTCTATCAAAATACTTCAAAACCCAAACTCGGAATCTTAAAGAAATAAGAAAACCATGTTTTGAAAACAAGCATGCGGTCTAAAAATAGAAAACAAAAACTAGCTATAACACTTCCCAAGCTTTTCTTTGTCTTGTAGCTTTCTATCGAGATATGGAGGATTGAGGTGGTGGAGGCCCAGGTGGAGGAATCGGTTTCTCTGTTTCATAGAGGTGCCGACAGAGGTTTCCATTCTTGTAATCTCTGATTTTATTAATAGAAATATATATTTCCAGTCCAATTAATGTGCATTTGAATGAATATTGAATCCATGGATATGTTTAATTTCTTATACATTGTTGATTATATATGCTAGACTAGGTCTAAAACATTATTATATAGCATGCTTGTTTTGATTGTTGTTGTTGAGAGCAAATTGTTAAAGCAAGTGTGAATTGGAAAAGTTCAATAGGGATCTTATTCAACCATCTAGAACAAGGTACAATTCGATATCCCTTAGTGTTATATATTTGGTTTCTCTTGCATATTGGGAAAGATTGATTTCTGGTGTCTAGCTTTCTATTGTGGTACACCTCAAGCCATAGGAAGTTTCTATCTGTAATAGTCGTCTCTCTCTTCAATAATTGCCTACTCACTATTCCTACATTGGAAACAAGAATTGAGTTGATAAATAGTACCTTAGGGTACAAGGACTATGTACAAACTGAATTTCTGAAGGTATAATAAGAAACGATAGATCCAAATAGGAATATTTTTTACTTTGACATCAGAGAGGAGGATTTTACCTTACTATGTTCCCTTTTCCATATTTTGTAATATCTTGGCTCTGTCTAATACCAAGTTTACATTTTTTTCTATGATGCTTATTGATGCACAGAGTGGAATGAATCCAGAATACACCAACGGTATTTTTTGGTGCTACTTTAATTAAGCGAACCATGGCTTCAGTATAAATGTAGAGGAGCCTAGTTGGGAAAGAAAGGTAACAAGACTCTTTGATAGAAAAGAAGCATTAACTATGCGAGCACCTACTGTATTTAGTACTAGGGAGAAGGTATGTTGTTTTACTTATTTTGGCTTCAACAAATTAAGATCATGTAGTCATGCAAGCCTAAAGGATTCTATAGAGAAAGTACAGTTTATGCCAAAGATAAATGTACAAAGAAAGAGGAATTTATGCCAGAGATTGATGATGGGAAATCTAGATCATGTATTGATGAAAGCTTAAAGGATTCTGTAGAGAAAGTACAGTTGATAAGAAATGCTAAGATCCAAGAAGCAATTGATGAGACGAAGGCAATGTTGAAAATGCAAAAATATGCATCTAATCAAATACATTATGATACTTTTTCCAAGAAACATGATATTAGCAGGGAAGTACATAGGGAGGAAAACTAGCAAAAGACAAATGGGGTAGGTGAGATAAAGAAAAATCCAGCTACATCCCTGATATCATCTGATAAGAAAGATGGGAAGATGCTCAATTTAGTTTAGGTTGGGCATAAAAGGATATAGCTTCATGTGCAGGTTATCTTTTAAGTATCTATTCGGATATCCAAAACCATTGCAAGGGATGGTATTGCAAAATATATGTTATGAGTAGTTACCTGCATAGGGAGATATGCATTGCACGTTTCAAAGTTTTTGTTTACCCTCTCTAAATAGAAATTCCAATGGAATATAATGCCAACCACGCCCTCATTATTCTACAAATATATAACAGAGGGCCAAATACTATTTTGTAAACATGTAATCTACAAAGTTTTATGTTTTTTATAAGCCATGCAATTTTGATGTATCTATTTTATGGACACATTAACAATTCCATGTAAAATTAATAGGGGAAATCGGTTCGGAAAATACTAGCCACTACACATCTTCACAAGATCTATTTTAAACAACTTCAAGGAGAATCTATATTTGAAAGCATACTTGGCATAAAAATCATCATAATTGCTCATTATGTGTGTAGATTTCATTTTTTTGCTTGGATCCTATGCTGAATTAGTATGTTTAGTGTATGAATACATGGAATATGGTAGTCTAGATGATCGGTTTTTTCAAAAGGGAGCCACACCACCTCTTTCATGGTTTGTGCACTTTATAATTGCTTGGGAAGTGGCCTATGGATTGGTCTTCTTATACCCTTCCAAGCTCAATCCCTTAGTTCATCAAGACCTAAAACCAGTTAATATCTTACTAGATAAAAACTTTGTAAGAAAAAATGGTGTTGTGGGTCTAGCCAAACTTGTCCCGCTAATTTTCACATGAATCATTACACGTTAGATACACACATCAATCGAACGAACATTATTCTACATCGATCCAGATTCCAAATTATCATAAGACTGGGACACTTGAAAAAAATCTAATATTTATGCTCTTGGAGTCTTTCTTCTGAAATTATTAATTGCCAAATCATGAGAGGTCCTTACATATCTTGTTGAAATACCTATGGAGAAGGGAAATTTTAGTGAAGTTTTTTATCAAAATATTAAAGATTGGCTTGTCAAGGAATCCCAAAAGCTATTTGAACTTGCCTTGACTTATTCTTATTTGTGAGGCAAGGACAAGATAGATTTAGGGACAGTTGTGCTTCCGTGAAATTCGGAGATTGAAAGATTTTGTAGAAACCCATATTGAGCTTAGGGGAATATGGGATGAGACAACATGGGTTCTATAGAGATGTTTCATTGCAAGAATTGCACATTGCACGGAAGTCAAAATACAAACAAACACCATTCACAAAAAAAACCAAATGGAAAAACAAAAACCCTAAGTGCTCGACAAAACCCACTTAACTGGAAAGATAGCTAAAGTCATAATTCAAAGCAGTGTAAAATGACAATCATAGTGCTGGAATGATAAAATCACCTACGCAAAACACTATATACTATGAACTCATCCTCAAGTTCCGGTTCGGTCACCTGGAAATCCAAGTTCCCCATGTACACTCGTGACATTGCCATTTATGTTGTTCCTTGTCCAAATAAAATTGATCATTGTGCTCTGCAAAGAAGGAATTAATTCATTTCTAAAAAACCCTAGTTTTCGTAATGCATTTCTTTGTAGTTAAGAAATTTTCAATTTTTATGTGGTCTACAAATAAGCAAATTTCAAAGATTAAGTGTTTTGGTTGATGTCTGAACTTACTGAAGACATCTTGGTCTCTTTTCTGGTGGTATCGATCTCCTCTAGGCACAAAATTGGGTGTAGAAGTATGTGGGTCTCCTCTAGGAGAACGATCACAAGGTCTCTCTCTCCTTTAGTCATATCTGGGTCTCCTCCTGTTCTGGTGTGTAGTCTCTTTTGGTGCATGATCTCAAGCTCCTTCTCCTCTGGTTCAAACATCCCTTGAACTTTATCATGGTTTATCCCTTGAAATATGTTGGCATATACAATTCCCTTGAACTTTGTCGTTTTTTATCCCTTGATGTCATATTGAGTAAATTCAATGTTTTTAATATACGAGAGAGGTTCTACACCAACTCAATACAAGGACTATAAAGAGTTTAACCATCACTAATTACATATGTAATGGGCTTAAAATTCTTAGCAATGATCTCATCGAATGTGATATTTAATAGTCATAGTGTGGTCCTAAATCCCCACCATCGAAGATATCAATATTATGAGGTAAAATAGAATTATGATCCCTTCCAATGTCTTCCACATATTATATTATGGAAAGGATCTAAGCTCTTATCTCATAATATTTCCAATTCGTTTCAATCTCCTTGAGCTCTTCTTAGAGAAAATTTATTTTATTGATGATCCTTATCCAACTAAATCACATTGTTTGAATAAAGGAAAACTATCATGTCATCTTTAAAATTATGGATTGTTTCAATGTGTATTTGTCGAAGAGGATAGAATTTCTAGGTGAATCTCACTTACTATTAATATTTTAATATAGACTTCAAACATTGTTTTCCATGGCAAGAATTCCAATTTTGTGCCTTCCTCCAATATGTTCCCTTTAGGTAATTAATCTCAAGCACTGATTGTTGGTGAAACCTCACATCTCTAGGATTTAAGTTGGCCTTTGGACCAAATAGGGTAACACTATTTCTATTCAAATATTGTCATTCATGGTCACATTAGTAGTAGTACTATTGGATATTGTATCAGTTAGATGTCATATTTAATTAAACATCTCATACATTAAGATTTGAAATGAAGCTCATGAATGTAAAATAGAATGGTTGTTTGATGTATTCATTTCGAAATAGGGACCACTAAAAAATGAGTAACATATTGGTAAGATAGGAATCCAAAGAACATTTGGAACCCCTTTGTAAATAACCAATACTTCAAGTTACCATACAACATGGAAACCCATGCTATATGAATGAGCTATGTGTGTGGTGTTGTTGTAGAAGAAAATCACCTAGATCAACATCACATGTGAACAATGATGTAGAAGACTATCCAAAGTACACTCTTTAACACATAAAAACATAAAATTTTGGTGCTTCATGTAATATCAAAGGAATAAATTAGGCCTTCAACTTTATTTCTTTTTAAAAATAACTAAATGAGGAAAGGAGATGTGAGAGGTCAAAACATCATCTTTATATGACCCCAAGATGTTGTATAATATATTAATGTTAAAAAACAACATTATACAGTTCATTTGAGGCCTTCAATGGTATTTTTTGGGTCCAAAATATGAGCATAGGTCCCATATCTCAACATTATTCTATTGACTATATGTGATCTACTGACTATATTTTTATATCTTGAGGGAATCTTGAGGTCATATTGAGTAAATTATATGTTTTGAATATGCAAGAAGGATGCTACAACTCAACATGGAGACTAAAAAAAAGATAAACATAGTCAAATTACAAATTTGATAGGTTCAAAATTCATAATAATGGTATCATCCAATGTGGTAGTTGATAATCATAGTGTATTAGGGTGTTAGTGTGTTGAGTTATTAGTCTATATTCTTACATCTACAATAATGGATTTTCCCAAAGAATCAGGATTTGACATTATTACCTCGCATTGGATTTATGAACTCATATTTTAGATGTAGACCTTTCACACTAATCATAATAATCATCACCACCGCCATCATTATCTTATTCATCTTCACCATCCTCATCCTCATTCCCATCATCAACGTCCTATTCATCATCTTCATAATCATCAACATCTTCATCAAGATTCTCATCATGAACGTCGTCACCATCTTCCTCATCAAGATCATCATCATCATCATCATCATCTTCATAATCATCTTCATCATATTCATCATCAACCTCATCCTCGTCCTCCTCATCCTCATCATCATCCATATCGTCATCATCATCTTCATAATCATCAACATCTTCGTCATGATCCTCATCATTAGCGTCATCACCCTCTTCCTCATCAACATCACCATCGCCATCATCATATGGATACTCCTCATCACCATATTCATCCTCATCCTCCTAATCATCATCATCATCATCCTCATCCTCATCCTCATCATCATCATCCTCATCATCATTGTCATCCTCATCTTCATCATTGTCATTGTCATCATCATCATCATCACCATCATTGTCACCATCACCATCATCATCATCTTCATCATCATCCTCATCATCATCGTCGTCTTCGTCGTCATCATCATCATCCTCATCATCAACATCATTGTCTTTTTCACCATCATCAAGATCATTTCCATCATTTCCTACCTATCCCTTGAAATATGTCGTAATAACACAATATGACTAGATAAATGCAAAGAGATAAAAGGAGATAGTATTGATAGCTTTAGAGTGATTGGAGTTGAACTTTATGTGTTTAAATTTATCGATAGCATAAAGAAAAATGAAAATTGACGGGACATTTAAATATATATAAATGTCTTTCATCATCGTTCATGCTTAATCATTAGATTAACATTGCACAAGGATTTATACCACTCGTTTGAAATACATATACCCTAATAATGATTTTGGATCATATCCGAATTTATTAGACTTTATTAAAGCCTATATATTATAATGTTCTTTATATTCGCTGTAATTTATTAAAAAACAATTAATTTAGAACATTCATACATTTGAATAGAACATTTCTACACTTGAAATTAATTAAAAAGTCATTAACATCTTTGGTTTTATAAATTTAAAAAATTGTAAGTTAATAAAATATGTTTCCAAAAAAAATGCAATAAAATAAATGGATCACACGTTGGTTATGTTATGTTAATATTCTAACTTGGTAGTGTGTTAATAAACATTTGATTATGAATGAACTTTTTTTCATTTTGGTTATGCTAATATTCTAATTCGGTCGTGTGTAAAAAAGCGTTTGATCATGAATGAAGCTTTTTATTTATTCATAGAATGCATAGTTGTGAAAATAAACATATTTTAAACTCACATAAGTATGTAGTAAGTATGTAGTTTTGAAGTGTTGAAAATTTGAGTTTTTTTTATAAATTCTATACTGTATATTATATTGAACTAAAATAAATTAAAATGTTTTAAATTTTAATTTTTTCAATTTGTTTTCTAAAATAAATTTAAATTTTCAAGTATTAATTTTTAAAATTTGAAAAATATGATTTTGTCAAATATTTGTAATATATAAATATTAATATTTGGAACCCACCTGAAATTTGGAACCTTTTACTGTTTTCCAAATGAACAAATTTTCACAGTGATGATGATGATGGTGACGACGACGACGACGAGGATGATGATGAGGATGATGATGATGATGATGAATATGGTGATGACGATGACGCTTGTGATAATGATGATGATGATGACGATGATGGTGGTTGTGATGATGAAGATGATGATGGTGGTGGTGATGATGATGATGATGATGACGATGAAGAGGATGGTGATGATGATGATGTTGATGAGGAAGAGGGTGATGATGTTGATGATGATTATCATAATGAAGATGGTGATGACGATGATGACGATGATGTTGGCAAGGAAGAGGGTGACGACGGTGATGATGGGGATCATGACGAAGATGTTGATGATTATGAAGATGATGAAGATGACGATGATGATGAGGATGATGAGGATGATGATGATTATGATGATGATGATGCTGACGAAGATGAGGAGGAGGAGGAGGATGAGGATGATGAAGATGATGATGGTGGTGGTGGTGGTGGTGGTGAAGATGACGATCATGATGGAATTTGTCGCTATAGCAATGAACGTTTGTCGCTATAGAGACAGTTGTAATATACGTCACCATAGAGATGAACGTCCATCGCTATAGCAACTTTATGGACTATGCGCCACTATAGCGACGATCATTGCGAACATTTTCATTTTTTCCAAAATTTTAAATTGTTTTTCCACGAAAAAAATGATTTTAACTTATTCATAGCAAACTTTCGTCTTACTTTTGGGCCATATGCAGTAGTGTACCTACCATGCCTTAGAAAAATATTTACGGACTTCATAGGCATTCTTTATTAACACTAAATGTGACTCTTTGAATTAATGGGTTAATCACTTTGTTGGTATTTCCTAACTTATCTTTCTACACAAAGGTGTAACTTTGTAAAAATTTGACCTACTTTATATGCCTTTGGACTAACCCGGTTTGAGTATACCTCAAAGCCCAATGGTGCTTAAAAAAAAAATCTTTGGGAAAAAAATAATGCCTCCACCTATTCAATTCCTGTATAATGGCATAAAACTCTTGGTAAGAGTCCAAGGATTTATCCTTAATCCTTAATGTCCTTTAACTTCTCACTCAAAAATGCAATTGGCCATCCTTTCGGGCTGTACTCAACTTCAATTGCTAGTCCACTAGTGTGAAAGTCGACCTGGAACACCTTCTCAAAATATGGGAGAGATAAAATCGATCTCTTAGTTACCTTCCCCTTTAGCTTCTCAAATGCTCGTCCGGAGGATTCTATCCACTTGAACTGTCCCTTCTTCATGTACATCGTCAACGGTGCACATATCTGACTAAAACCTCTCATCAAATTCTTGTAAAAAATGGAAATTCCATGAAACCTTCTTACCTCAATAACAATCATTGGTTCAGGACACTCGAGGGTTACCTTCACCTTTTCTGGGTCCATCTATAGTACTTGGATGGAAATTAAGAATACCAAATATACTGATTCCTTGTGAATGAAGGAACATTTCTGTACATTCACTTACAAATTTTATTGAATCAACCTCTGTACTACTTGCCTCAAATGATCAAAATGTTCAACCTTCGTATTTATAAATATTAGAATGTCATCAAGGTAGAAAACAACAAACATTTATAGAAATGGTTTCAAAATATCAAATGGCAGTGGTAATCTCAAATGGCATAACTAACCATTCAAATACCCCTTCATCTTGAATGTTGTATTCCACACATCACCTTCTTATATCTTGATATGATATACACTCTTCAATTCGATCTTAATGACGTACGTAACTCCACTCAAGTTGTTGATTAAGTCGTCCATCGTTGGAAATTAAAATTTATGCTTGATGATGATCCTGTAGATGGCCCTTGATCGGTACACATCCCCACTCTTCTCCTTTATCTCTTGCCAATATAGCTGGTACTATACATGAACTCTCACCTTCTTTGATCAACCCTCTGTCCAAGAAATCTTGAACTTGTCAATTCAACACATCATTTTTAGTCCACTTGATTCTATGTGGCGCCTTATTCCATAAACTTGATCATGGGATCAAGTCGATCCATTGTGCTATAATCCTTCTTGGTGACAATATTATTGGCATATCATCGATCGTTATTCGTTTAAACTCTAACAATATCCTTTTGACTTCAGTTGAAAAGCTCTTCGTTAGTTACTCAAAACTTAAGCCCTTGGGAATGGTCACAAATCAATATTCTTGCTTCTTTTCCTCCTTAAAGAACACCTTAGTTGAACACATAAACACTCTCTTCTCCCGGTGATTTTCTTTTATTTCCTTGGCCATTCTAGTTTTCATCGAATGGAATCGGCCAGAATCTCCTGCCATCCTTCTCGATTGTGACGGTGTTTCTATGACCGTGTTCCTGCCATCCTAGATAGCATCCAGGAAATACGATTACTTGTGGAATTGATGTCATCAGATTGCATCGTGTGTTTGCATTGTTTAGCTTGGTCAGTTTTGGCAATAGAGGCCTTGACCCATCTAGCCAACCCTTATTTGGATTCTAGGTCCAAAGTTTTATGAATTTGTACCTAAGTGAAACAAATTTATCACTGTGCAGACGTATTATTTCCATCTTCTGCCATACTATTCATTTAATTGATAAAAATTGCTTTTCCTTCAATTTGATTAACACGTTGATTTTATATTGACTGCCCTATCAATATAGTAGGTCTTTGCTAATAGTTGATAATTGTATCATGACCAATAACTTCATTGGAAATACTCAAATCATGAACATGATTATGAGATATTTTCTCTGCAACTCCTAAAGATGCATGCTACTATATTTTTGTCATAAGCTTGATCAACATGTGATTTCTCAATACATGGTCATGATCTTGGTGAGTAGTATCATCATTTTTCCCTTCAACTGAGCTATAGTTCATGCTTAGATATTGAACCTTATTCAATTTAACTCGTATAGAATCCATGAATGTCCTAGATTTTGTAGTACTTGGGTAACCTCAATTTTCCCCAAAGCTTGATCATGAATGTGTTCCAGAGTTTCATGATCAGCACAATAAGAACCCCCTTCTCGGTTAAATCTACATGGGAATTCAAAAAAAATCTATTATCATTTTTTTTAATAACTTGCTCAGAAAACTTATGGCCAACTTCATTTTGTATCTGGTAGGACTTACCACTCAACTCCTTCGCAGTGTCTACACCATATTCGGCAAATTGAAACCCTTGAAGAGCTGGTTTTGAATTTTTACAACCTAAGATAGAGACACCCTAAGAATTACATACCAACACTTTTTCATTATGGATTTTGTCACCTAATGATAGAGAATCAGTGTTATTGTTATGACCAAGATGAGGTTCATTGGGAAGTTTTGACACCACACTACCATGAACCGATAGATTTTCTCAGGAGAAGGTTCCACCCTAGCCAGCAAGTTATGCCAATTACCACCAATTTGGGCGAGCTTATATTCAATTATAATTCTGATCAATCGAAAATGAAATAAGATATGACGCGAATCATTACAGGCCTTCTTAAAATGGAAGGCCAACAAATTATGGCCAACAATTTCTACCCAACAAATGCCATGTTAAAACTGCTTTTTTTTCCTTAGATTAAGTCAATCCGGCTTACTCCTTAAGTTGAATTGCTCTACTACAGCAAGGTGCTTCTCGTTTGAGTCACTCCAAATTCGTGCAGTAGTCATCATCTTGACAACATCATTAACTAGGATTGAACAACACAATAAGAACACAAATAATTTCATGAAAAAACACAAGTACACCGAGGACAATTCAGAATTTTTTTTGCATTTGCTTCACAAATAACAAAACTATCATTTGTATTGTTCACTAAATTTATCCATTGCATCCCCAAACAAATAATTTTATTAATCCTACCATTATCCTTCTTCTCCATGAGGATTTCTTCTCCTTTAGGTTCTTCTTAACCCTTTTGACAATACATGTTCTTTCGAACAAATTCATTTTGCTTACATGGGAGATCTTGCTTCTCATTTCCCATCCAGGTAATTCCTGGTTTTTTTCATTATATAATCCAGAGATAATTACCATTTTCATCAATTCTAATTTCCTTCTTGGGTTCACTATTTCCTTCATTAACATAGAAATCATGTGTTCTCACCTTTTCACTTATTCTACAATGTTATCCTCCATAAGATAACTTTCCTTCTTCACTCTCCAAATTATCAACTTTTCTAAACATCATTTCCATGTGAACACAAGGTATTTGTACTTTATTTGTCCTTATTTCATTATTGGTCTCTCTTCCTATATAAACCTCTCCATATTTCATTCTCCATATTCAAATTGTTATTGTCGTTTTCGACTTCTCCATTACTTTTTGCTATTGGAAAGGCTCCATTAACTTTGTTCTTTTCCATTTCAACATAAAATCTATTTTACATTCAAATATTTGGTTTAGGATTTCCATATTTGGTTTACGGTTTCCTAAACCCTTACTTATCTATTTTATTTGCTTCTTTGAATTACAATAATATTTCTATGGTTTTTAATCTATTTTCTTCGGAAGATTTCAACTCTGTTCTTCTCTCGTTACTCTGTCCATCTGCTGGTACCGTGTCCTTAGTTATACCCATCTCTTTCTATTTTATTTTTTGTAACTATTTGCAATACTCTGCTCCTAATAGCTTCTTTCACCACTTTTCCTCTTTTACATTTCTACCAAACAAATGCCATGTTAAAACTGCATTTTTTCCTTAGACTAACTCAATTCGGCTTACTCCTAAATTTGAATTGCTCCTCATTTGACTCCAAAATTGGCACAGGCGTCATCAGGCTGACAACATATTGACTCAGATTGAACAACACAGTAAGAACACAAATAATTTCAGAATTTGCAACAGCTTTCTGTTGAATTGCAAAATTACCGAAATGTCGAAAAGTTACAATGCCTAAATGAGCTTCAACTTGTTTATTATGAGATTATCTCTGTTTTGAAGCATATCAGAATAATTATGTCTGTTTAAGTAGGCTATCTCCATATTCATTTGAAGAGAGTATGGAACTCCGTGTGACCAGGAAGAGAGCTAGTCCCTTACAGGATTCCAAAGCCTGTGATTGGGATTCACAGGTATGTATTCTCGTTGTTCAAACAGCAGAGAAGAGGAACTGTAGTGGTCGACCCTACAACGCGCAGAAACTTCAGTACGATAGGTTTCGCTGATCGTAATGATCTCAGATTACCTGTTTCTGTCGTATATTTCAACGCGCTAAGGGAGACATCCAAAGTCTCCGACACGTTGGCTCTCTTTGATAGTTGAAAAATACAACAGATAGAGGAAATCCAAGCCAATTACTATTTAGCGAAACCTATGGTACCTAAGTTTCGGAGCAATGTAGATCTGGCGAATACAGTACAGCTTGTCTTCTATTCGGTTTGAACAAAGGGAATACATACCTGTGGATCCCAATCACATGCCTTCGAATCTCGTAACTGGCCAGCTCTCTTCCTGATCAAATGAACAAAAACATTACTGGTTGTACAAATCCATACTCTCTTCAAATGAATATCGAGACAGCGATACTTAAACTATTGCTAGTAAACTTACCATAATACGCTTCAAAACATAGTTACATTTATTCAGCTATTATGTCTTAACAAAGGTTTGCAGCAAAGTAAGCCAAGCAGCAGATCTTATGTCATTAAACTACGATGATATAGTTTAAAGAATCTCCAAACCTTCTTCACAGAATTTGAAGTAGTTACAATGATTATGGTTTTATATCAAAACAAATTAAATATGTAACTGTCTCACTCGCTAGTAAACAACCTACATAGATTTATCTTAAATCCTCGAAATCCAAACTGCGACTAATTCAAATTAAATATAATAATGTAGTAATCAAATTAAATATAATCATATAGTAATCAAATCAAACATAATATTGTGTTTCATTAATCTTTAAAAGACATAAATTATCTTAAATCTTCCAAATCTATTAAGCACCTTCAGATTAATTTAAGTACCTTAAGTACTAAACACAGGGATCAATTTATTTTATTCAAAATCTTTTAAAATAAAAATTTAAACAAAATTTGAAATATTGTTAATACTTCAAACCATTTTGTTTCCGTAGCAGTATAGGGAACAACCCGAACTTCCATATTCCACAGAATGTGGCATGTCAAGAATTACTGAAAAAACAACTTTAGATGTTCAAATGACATTAAAAATATGTTATGTTCACATTTTAGACCATTTGGGTAATTTAAAAATATGTTATTTAGTTTAGAGTAGAGATTGTTGACTTAAATTGCAAAGCTGTAAAAATAGTAAATTGTTGATTGAAATTGCAAAGCTGTAAAAATAGCAATTTTCAGTTAGATTTTCAACCAAATTCCATTAAAAATAGTTGGGAAAAATCCATGTTTTTTAGTGAGTCAAATTTTTTTTTAAAAGAGTAAAAATGGTCAAAATAGGATTCTTATAACAAACATTATAATATCTAAAACAAAAATAAAAAGTTTGGAAAATTATAATAAACAAAAAGAATAACAAAGTTAATGATTAAACCAAGCATACACATAATAACAAAGAAGGTTTACCTTGGATACCTTAAAATGGGCTTATTGGCAAGCAATACAATGGTCCATTACCATATGCCACTAAATACCATGGGGCCATAGGTTCACCTAACAAGGATAGACAACTAGACCATGAAAAAAATCAAAATTTCCCCACACAATACACCTAATTAGTTATTATATATTCATATATTAGACCATGACAAAAATTGTTATAATAACCAACATTTCCCAAAAACAATTCCACCCACTTTGGGCAGAATCTTGCTTCTTCACAGAAATACAATGGACCATAACTATAGGCCACTCAATACCATGGGGCCACCAAATACCATGGGCACAAAAGAAGTTGGCCAAGTCTAGTTTATACTTTTGTAATTATGACTCTTAAATTCTTTCTATTGTAATACTAATAACTAAATTGTAGCAAGCTATGGAACAACCAAAACCACCCGTATCGTGGGTATCTCGCAAACCAAGAATTACTGCAATCGTATTTTGCACCATTTGTGTAGTTTAAAAATATGCCATTTAGTTTAGAATAAAGAAAATTCTTGATTGAAATTGCAAGTTTTCAAATAGATACCTTCCACATCAAGAAAACAATAAAAGACTTAATGATTAAATAAAGAATACACATAATGAAAAATAAGGTTTACCTTGGATACCCTTAAATAGGATTTTTCACAAGCAATACAATGAGCCATTACCATAAGCCACTAAATACCATGGATCCCCTAAATACCGTGGACCTAAAAAAAATATGACAAAGTCAAGTTTATACATTTTTATTGTTGATATTGAAAACTATTTTTTTTTGCAATCAATATATGGAACAACCAAACCCCCCATATATCTAGAAAACCAAGAATTACTAAAATTGAAATCTTATTTTGCACCATTTATGTAGTTTAAAAATATTGCATTTAGTTACCTAGTAAGGGGAGATAGCTAAACCATGGCATATAGAGAGAGAGACTTACCACATAGATATTAATGATGTGTAAAATTAAAAATTCACTTCATTATGATGTGTGAAAACAAAGTTCACACTTCATTAATGCATTTTAATATTATGAAGGTACATTATTTTGACTTGTAAAATGATGAATGACAGCTATTTACCTATCAACCATACATTCACAATGTAAGTAAGAAATTCAACATCCTAAGTCAACACTAAAAAAATCTAGTTAAAACAATTTTATTTTTTTTTTCAGAAAGAAAAAACGGTGTCCTTGATATTCATTATAGAATCAAAGGGCATCTGATGTGCCATCCCAAAACATGGGTTACAGTAAAGTAAGTGGAATAAAATTTCCATTCTGTTGATCTCCAAGAACGAGTCACAACTCAGCTGAGCTGCAGAGGGGGAGGTCCAAGTGCAAATCCAACAAATACAAAGTTCCCATCAGTAAAAGTTGTCCCTCTAAACCATATCTACCATGGACAAATAAAGCACAGAGCTGCAATCTAAAGGTGCCCACTCCAAAACAATAAAAAAAAGGTGCAAGTAAAATAGGGAGAACAAGCTCTAGCACTGAGCTCAAATGAGCTTGAAAGTGTCACAAGAGGCCAAAAGGCCTTCAAAAATTTCTGAGTAACTACCAAAATCAGGAGCCAAAGAAATTGTAGATTTAGAAGGGCGGTCTGTGAGCTGATTGTGTTCATGGTAGATATGGCTGAAAGACAGCTCTAGAAAGCGAGTGCAGAGCTTTCTAGTTTCCCTACACCAGTGATTGAGTTCAAGTGGAGAAAGGGTAGCAGTACCCTTTGCCCAATTTATAATGACTAAAGAGTCACCAAATATTTTGAGTGTGGGAATCCCCATCATTTGGGCTATATGTAGAAGATCCCAAAGCCCTACCAATTATGCTTTAGTGTTGGTGCAATTTCCTACCCCCAGAGCAAACTCGAAGGAATGTGACTCATTCAAGAATAGGCAGAACCCAACTCCTCCAATATTGTTTGCAGATGCCCCATCAAAAAATCCACAAGAATGGACAAGAACAGGGCCACAGCACAAGGCTCTTGACTTTTTTTCCTTTTTTAAGGGAGGACAATACATCTGAGAGGGATATGCTATTTGTTGAATTAAGCTTAAGAGAGACAACTTTTTCCCTTCAAATATAAATATGCTCCTTGCTTTCCACATAGCCCACATGGTATGAAAGGGAAGATAGCAGCATGCCAAGTGCTTTGAGAAGTTGACAGTTCAATTTTCCAGAAACGAACAGATATTATTAGACTCGGAGGAAAGTATGATATTGTGTTGAACGTTCAGGTGAGATAGAACATTCTTCCAAACTGAGCAAGAAACAAATAAATGCTGAACACTATCTTCATCCGCGGTGCAGAGTGAACAAATACAAAGCCCGATCCAAGCTCTCTTCTATAGATTGTCCCATGTTAGTAACTTGTTCTTCAAAGCCAGCCAAACAAAACAACTTATTTTCCTAGGTAGAGTGCCAGACCATATGAGTGCAAGTAGTCTATTACCAGCGAGGGGAGATGACGATTGAACAATGCTATCATATACCAAGTTTCCAGATATGGAACCATCAAATTGGTTGTGTGCCCATATCACAGAATCGGACTGAATATTGAGTCGAATCCTACCAAAATCTAGACCCCTCGTAAAAGTATCCCATGCAATTTTCCAGTCCCCATCAATGGAAATATCCTCGGCCGTATACCAATAATGGTGTAAACCCAGTATGGTATTACATGCTTGAGAGAGTGTGGTAATATCGAGATCCTCTAAAAAGTCTCGAAACCCTGTAGGTAATGAGTATGAGTTTGATGTACCAATGATATGATCTATGCCTACAACGACATCTTGTCCATTGCCCACCTACCAGGCTAAGCTTCTTCCAAGCCAAGGAAGCATTAGTAAGAACCCATTCCAATTAACTAAAACACCTCGAAAGATGAAGTTTTTAGCTCTTAGCCAAGCCAAAACAAATTTATAACATTAACTCATTCTATTCACATTAAATATATTTACAACAAAATGAAGGTGATGGATAGAATTACTTGGACTAATCAAATGGTAAGAAGTTACTAAATTAACTTCATCTCTTATGGGACCTAAATCTAAGGGTTCTCTCATGATAGTACCCAATTTTGTTCCTATAAAAATGCATGAGCACTAAAATTTTAAAAACACACATATATTCATGAAAATGTGTTTTTTTTCTACAAGAGTTTAGTAATTACTTAGCCTCCTTGTAATATGGACAATGTGAACAAGAATATACATGTTTGCAAAAAAAAATTGTAAGTTTAGAACTAATCTATTACGGAGAGATAAAAGTATAAATAATAATACAGGTCTGCGTGTTTTTAGAACACGAAAAATGGCTAGAGGAGGCCGGCAAAGATTACAAAAATTGATCCTTCCCATTATGGGGAAAACAAAGCTTAAACATAAAAAATAATTGTCTGAAATATTTAAAAGTCATAGCTAACCTAGACTATACAGCTGGAAGAAACCTGATAAAAAAATAAAAATAAAAACTTGTAAAAACCTAGAGAACTTGAACATCATGCATTACATTAGCTTGTACGGGACCTCGGTGATTGGGCAGTAGTATTCGGTGCCCCATTGTAATTCCTACTCCTTGTGATTTTATATCTTCTTGTCTCATTCGTTGATGATTCCAGTGGAGTTGTTGTCCTTGGTGTTTCCCGAGTCGAGAGAGAGCTTCTTTTCTGGCAGAGGTGATGATTTCTTGACCGCTTTTCCTTTTTTCCAAACAAACTGGCGCTGCGGAGAGGTGAGGATAGCCTGAATAGGATCTGGCGAAGGAGGACGCGGAGGAGGAGGGGGAGGTGGAGGTGGAGGGACTGGATCGGAATTGGCTGGGTTGGCTGGCGGGGTGTTGACAACACAGAGGATAAGCCTAGTTAGAACATTTTTAAAAATCCAATAATTGCTCCTACGGGATGAGGTGTGGGTAGCTGCAGTGAGGGAACCAGAAACTTTGTCCTCCCAATATTCAACAAAGGTTCTCATCGCCTTCGGCACCTCTACCTCATAGCCTTGATTGCTGGCTTGCAAATGGAAGGGTGGCTTAGAGGGGTTTCCAGCCCTTCCATGGCCTCTCCTGCCCGTGGGAGGTCCTTGTCGATGCGGTGACATGGTTTTTCCAGTGTGGGAGGTTCTAGAGGTGGAGTGAGAGGAACTAAGTGAAATGTTGGGTCTGAGACTACACAGGAGCATGCAAAGCAGGAGCAAAGCTGAGTAATGGCCAGAGCTTAGCGGCCTCAACTAAGCGGGGGTGATGAAGTTCAAGAGCTGGAGGGAGAACAGCCTGGAAGGAGCCATTGTGTGTTGAATCTGAGGAGAAAAATGGTTGACCATTACTACTCTGTACCGAACCTGCTGAACCTTAATTGTTGAGGGGACTGGAGCTGCGTTGAAGAGCAGGCTCGTCGTTGTTCGTCCTACTGATGGAGTCATCCCTGAAAACGGCCATGATTCCAAACACTGTCGAGCCGAGCATCTATCACTTGGGGGTGTTGGTGTGCATGGGACCACCCGTCATCATATGGACTGCCAGTGAGGGTGATGAGTGGACTAATGATGTGTTGGGGCATGTCATCAGTCTGGAGTCCTGTGTGAGTCCTGCTATCACCCGCATCTGAGGATACATGTTTGCAAATTAAAATGACACTCATCCATAATTTATATATAACACATATGTTATATATAACACGTACACATTTCTTTGTTCATCAAAAATTAAAAATGATCATTTGACTCAATTTTTCCATTCTTAAATTGCGTTTATCTACATCCATTTTGGCAATGTGAGCAGATCTTAGTCACCATTATGCCCCACCATTTCAAATCTAGGCCCATTTCCAACCCTTCATGTATTCCTTTATGTCTTGGTCATCTTTATATGCTTCTTTCATTCAAACAAAAAAATCATATATGAAAATAATTACTTCGTTTACATGAAGATTGCTTGTATTGTATTACAATGGCATAAAACCCTTAATCAAATCCACAAAAAAACTCCAAAATGGAGGGAAAATAAAACATTATCCCAAAAGGAAACTGACACACAAAACAAAACTAACCAAGATTTAAACTGACTAAGAAACTTGGCTTGATAGCTTAGGATTACAAAGGAACCATCATGACTTTCATTATCCACACGCCTTGAGAACATCATTGCATCCATCAACCATGCCCATAGCCAATTCTTGAGTATGTTTGAATATAGAGCCATAATGAGACATTTCTACTCCAATGAACTTAGTAAAGAACATATTCAGATATTTGAAAATTACAAACAAACGAATGTTGGAATTTTTATTGACCCCAAGACCAGCTCATCCTCGATATATGCAAGAATTACTTTTGCATGGATCAAATTATATACAAACCATGGTAACCAAATTGGATGAGTCATTGGTTCACGATGTTTAATAAACCTCCTTGCAACAATAGGGAAGTTTTATTATATTTTATTTGAAATCTATATGGTAAGTTCATGTTGGGTCTCCATATGAACTATTTTGGCATTAATAAGTTTCAATGGGTTGGTTAAATAGATTTTCCTAAGATCCTCCAACAACTTCAGATAATCCATTAAGAGGTCCAGCTTCTCCTAGGTGTTCACCTAACACCCTTCCCCAATAGATACATCGTCTATTATATTGTCTATATAACACTAGCACTACAATGTCATGTCTTACACACCATGTACTACATCACAATATTACAAGTAATTTATGGTGCAATTCCCCATAGGGTATGGGCAAAAATGGCTCTCCAAATCCTATGCGACTCTCCCAACTTGTCAAACAGAGTATGGGGAGTGTTATTATACTTAATTTACTATCATTTGATATGGTTAAGAGTTCTGCAACAAAATTTTAAATATTCAAATTCGCATGCATAAGTCAAGTGCTATTTGCTTCACGGAAATAACATGTAAATTGTCAAATTTATTGATAATTGGTGTAAATAATGGTTCAGAACATAGAAAGATATATACCATTGAAATCATGTAAATAGCTCACTAACAACATATAACTTCCGATCCTAGGTGCAACATACATCAGATATACAACTCCATTGAAATGCGACATCAACACATGGAAACTACTTACAATAAAGCTTGGAAATGTGTACATTTGCATATGAATTTATGCTGATTTTGACTTAAAAAGAGGATGGGGAACATATTAAAGAGCCATAAATCATTCACCCATGCTTGGGCATCAACTTGACTTAATGGGGCGCAACCACCATTCACACAAATGTGCCATCATAGAGAAATATGGAAATATTGAAGTGGGAATTAAGAGAATGGGAAGAAAGATGGGTCGCGAACAGTAGAAACCTCATATATGTAGTAAAAACACTCCATTAAAATCCAATTGAGACATCAGGGTGGCATATCTAGCATACAACTTGGATGACAATCTCACTCTCTCGAAATTAGCTCACTAGAAGGGTAAGTGAGCACTCACGGTGCAATGGACAAGCTAGTGCTTTCCAAAATGCCAAAGGAAAATTCTCAAATGATCAAAATCCATTCTCATTCCTCATGAAATATTTTTATAACCTTCCTAATTTCCTCCAAGTTCGAATTCACTCCGATAGAATTCCTCCAACTCATCCTTGATGTTCAGTAACCTTCATGACACTTGCCCTTCTCCTCAACCATTCATCTTCCTCTGAATTCGAATGGTTGCCACCAAACCATAAATGTGCCCTATTGGATGCTATTTTTATACTTGACATATCATATTGTCATAGGTCTGCAATCAGGTCTGACTTGTCATAGAATCTTCGATCATTGTTGTCATAAAACCTAGGGAATCTCTGATCTCCAAGTGGCACCTAGTTTCTTCCTAGCCTCTTCCTCTTCTATGTAGAGTTACTCCACTTCACCTATTAAAATACTTGGGCACATTATATGTCACTTGACACCTATTTACCTTCCAATAATTTTCCATTACTCATAATTTTGAATTTGGGGTTAAGTCATGACATGTGTAAGGAAGAATCTAGTCACCCAAGGTCTCCATAAACCTCCAAATGTCCTTATGAAGCAATGCCACTTTATTTGCTCCATATTTATTATTTTTACGACCCAATTGAGTTTGTAAATGAAAAAATAAGTTTCTCTTGGTTCCCATAGCTCCCTTATTGCAATATTTAATGCCTCCTTCCCAACTTAGGGAACTAGTAGGTGGCTGCAACATTGTCAACTAGTAGTCTAATTGAGATGGGGACATGACATTAGTATGCATTTCTAAGACTAATGTTGACCCTCCACCTATCACAATCACTAGCAAGGATTTTTATAATGATTTATTATGATTTTAATTTGTATGGGTTTTTCATTCTTGTGTTGGGTGGTCTGTAACTATTTCTTGGAAGGAATTCTTGGTGATTTCATGTCTAATTGCATGTCCTCATCAAGTGTCTTACATAGTTCTCTAAAGAAGGTAATTACTTGTGTTATGAAGTAAATTTGAGGTTTTCATTAGTGTTAAATGCCGCCAAATTTCCCCATCCTTTCTAGTTCTCTATGGATAAGAAGAAGACCAACACTCATTGGGTCTTCCAATCCTTTTACCAAGTATGAACAATTCTCAATTTGGTTCCACTTAGTTTCAAAATTTATTTTAGAATAAATGCATATGCATTTAATTGACTAGGGTTTGCTTCAGCATTTGTAGGGAAGGAAGTGATAAGGGCGTCTAGGAGGATCCGACCCCATGGCCCTCTCTGCATTCCTATAAGGTAAAGTATTAAACTCAGTTACCATCACTATTTTTACAACTTTTCAATAATTATGAAAAGGTTGTAACTTCATTGTGTGTAATGCAGGTTATGAGATGGCCAACAAGAGTGGCGACAAGGCCACTTCCTCTCAGGCGTGTTACTTTAAATACCATATGTAAGAATAAACTCCTACTCTTTTTTAAACACTATACAATCAAATCTTTTCTTAAAAAACCACTGACCTTACTCAGTTTGTTTGATTATGCATGTAATCCTTTCGGCATGGATGTCGCTCGGTCTACATCAATGGTATTCCAAAACCCAAGAGGTAAGTGTTAAATTAATATTTATGCTGTAGTGGTTCTTCGTTGGGTTCATGGGCCATGTAGGGACATGGATTTCGTCACTACCACAAGATAATTTGGGACCGTGTATTTATTAAACCCTTATGGGTCTTCATCCTACAAAAAAGGATTTGCAGCCTCTCTTTTGTTGCAATGCTATACTATTCGTTCAGGTATACACATTGTGGGTTTATTAAAAATGGTGGATACGAATTTTGGACTTACAGCCATGTTTTATCCATTTGCATTTTTTTTGTTTTTAAAGAGTTCTCCTGGATACTATCCTTTGATATTCAGTTGAGTTGTATTACTTTGGGTAAAGCGATGAGGAACAAGGTTTGGAAAACCATAATAAAAGTTTGTGTATGTTCATATTAATGAATGTATTAAAATTTCCTGCTAGATATGATTGTGTATTTAATAACTAGATCCATGAGCTATTGTTGTAGATTTATAACGAGTCTAAAAGTCTATTTATTATAAAGGGGTTTCTCATCCAAGTTCAATCATGGTTTATAGATATTATATTTTAGAAATCAAATATGTATATTATGGTTCTTATTGTATATATTTATTTAATGCGATCTTAGCAAGTCTCTATCTGCATTTGGATGATTTGGGGTTTTAGATGAGATAGCTTTCAGCTTTACTCTTATGAAATTAGATATTTTTCTATGCAACTTATAGCTTGGATGTTGGGAAGGAAAAAAGCATCTCGACTCTACTCTGTTTATCCTAGAAATCTTGTTAAGTAATTGGAAAAAGTGTATCTACTCTAAGCAGCAGTTTGTAGTCTTTTCATTTACTGGTTAAATAATTGGAAACCTTGTTGGTTTATTCAATTTGGTTTAATTAAGAGTTTTCTATTAAATTATGTTGTGCTCAATATACTATTGGAAGTTCCTTTTTGTAATGTCGTTATATACTTTAAGGAACCTGTCGTAACCATAGGGACTCTGAAACAGGGTTTTCCTAGGGAAATATTAGTTGAACGAATACATTTAAAATACATTAATAGGACATATGCAGGTATAAATTAAAACATTTAACCATATATATAATGATTTTTCGTTCAAATTTCCTAATTACGTAACATTACAACCATTTGTATCCAAAGCTGTGATTCAGGTATGGATGCCCAAACAAATATTCATAACAATATACTAAGACCATATATCTATGATTTCTCACCTAATGAAGATCAATTTACATTAAACCATAACATAAAATAGAAAAGATAATATGAACTGATGGTTAGTACCATTTACTATAAAACGTAGTTACAAATCATATCTAAAATTGAAAATTTTACTTTAACCATATTAAAACAACTAAGAATACAGAACAGGGAACCTGACACCAATGTCGGGAAAACATAACTGAGGAAGTTGTTCCTCCCAACCAAATCCTAGAGAAGTTGATTCTCACTTGCTCCAGAATCCCCGAGCCTATTTGATGAACCATGAGGAAAAAATCCAATCAATGTGCCATCTCTTTCATTAACATATCAATTCCTCGTCCACCGGTAGTTTCCTGCTTGCTAAATGGATGTACTATTATATAGTATTTTCCTAAGAATTGGTCATTTATGAGCCTCCTTCTCTTTAGCACTCCACAAGTAGTCTTCACCTAATTTTGGGGAGGATGCCTCCTGCATCACTTGAGTTCTCACTCGACAGCATTCACCACTTGACTTTTCCTCTTTTGCGTCAGTAAACACCCTTTCAACAGCTATTTTAGTTAAGAATCATTTCAGTATTTTTAATTAATAAATAAGAATTATCCATTACATCATTTTTTACTTTTCTTGTCAAAATATTAAAAATAATTAAATTATTCAAAGAATAATAGTTTGCATTTGTTCGGTGTGTTACATACACCTTCTCTTAGAGGATAACACTGTGCTCGGTGTTATTATTTTTCTATATTTATTCTTCCATTTATTCATCTTGGAATAGGATTGGATATGCATCTTGCATATCACTTTCTAGTTCCCAAAGTGGACTCTTCCAAACTAAGGTGCTTGCATTGCATCTTGGCTTGTCCAATGGTATGGTTTCGAAGTAAAAGTTTCGTCATGCCGAGAATAAACTCTGATTTCACCTAAAAGTCTCCTTCAAGTTCCACATGTATGACATTCCATTCAATCACATGAGTAGCAACATGAACATATTTATTCAAAATTAAAAAATTAAAAATATTATGTACTTTAATCATATGTGGTAATGCTAACTGATATGCTACCAATCCTACTTTTTCCAAAATGTCAAATATCTTACAATAACTGGGTGCCAATTTTGAATATATTCCCAGTCTTAGGGAGCTTTTCTATGGTTATATCTTTTATGTATACATGCTCGCCTACCTGGAACTCTCAAGGAGGTATTTTCAAATCGGCATAAATCTTTTTCCAGTCTTAGGAATCCTTCAAGTTTTGTTGCACGTGTTTCAATATTAGTTCTATATCTTTCAATAACTTAGACCTAACTTTAACCTGTAGACAATATTAATCCAAGAAATTGGAATGTTACATTTTTGTCCATACAGAATTTCAAATTGACTCATTTTGACTGAAACTTCAAACTGGTTGTTATAAGCAAATTCTACTAAGTGTAAGTAATCTTCCCACATACCCAATTTATCCATTACATACGTTCTAAGCATGTATTCCAGAATTTGATTTACTCTCTTAGTTTTTCCATCTGTTTGAGGGTGATATGTAGTGTTGCAATTTAATTGTGTTCCTAGTCCTTTAAACAAGGCTTTCCAAAAATTCTCTGCAAACTTTACATCTCTATCTAATATTATTACCTTAGGTATTCCATGTAACTTGAAAATTTATTTCATAAATATATCATCAATGTTAAAAGCCTTATAAGTATATTTTACTAGAATAACGTGAGATACTTTAGTTAATTTTTCCACTACGACCATGATTGAATCGTGTTGCTTCAAATTCTTAGGTAAACCTGTTATGAAATCCATGCTGATTACTTCTCATTTCCATTCTGGAATGAGTAATGGTTGCAGTAAGCCTACAGGATGTCGGTGTTCAACCTTTACCTTTTGACATTCAATGCAGTGTGCTAAATTTTCTACTACCTAATTTTTCATATAAGGCCAAAAGAAGTATTTTCTTACCATAGTGATCATTTTATGGTATCGAGGGTGTCCTAAAAACCATCGTTTATGTAATTCATCCATAGCAATTATTTTAATATCTGTTGAATTTGGTACATATAATATATACCTTTATGTAGTAATAACCTTCTTCCATTCAGACTAAGATCTCTTTTTATCTCGTTCCTTTCATTTCCTACAATATTTTCTTTTAGTTTTGACATTCTTTATCAAAATTTTCTGCATTTAAGATTTTATTTTCTAAATAAAATTCATATCTACTGCTCGCATACAATAAGTTTGCGTGAAGAATTAGAGTGTATGTAACCTTATTCTCTTTTCCTTTTATATGTTTTATTTCAAAGTTGTATTCACGTAAAAATTGCAACCACCTAACTTGTCTAGCATTAAGGTTTTATTGATCACACAAGCATTTTAGATTGATGGTAAGGTTTTCCGGAGAATCCACGGAGGCCATTGCGTGAATGTCCACTGCGGATTCTTCGAAAAACCTTACCATCAATCTATTGCACCATAGAAAACCTTACATTCAAGCAATGGCCACTGCGGATTGTCTGGAAAACCTTACATTCAAGCAATGGCCACTACGGATTCTCTGGAAAACCTTACCATCAATCTACCTCACCGAAGAAACTTACGAACTGAAAGTATTTTAGACTTATGTTATCCAACATTAATTGGAATCTTCTTCTGATGAGGTAGTGTCGCCACATTTTTAGTGCATGTATGATGAAAACATGTTTGAAGTCATGAGTAGGATAATTCTTCTCATCTTCTTTTAGCTTCCTAGATTTGTATGCCATGACATACTTTTCTTGAATTAGTACCCTACCTAACCCTTCTTTACATGCATCGGTACATACAATGAAATCCTTGAAAGGATCAAGAATTTTTAGGTAGGAGATGTGGTTAACATATGTTTTAGTTTATTTAATCTTTTATTACACTTTTCTCTCCAGTCAAATTTCTCACCTTTCTTCTACAGTAAAGTTATGGGGTAGGTTATCTTAACAAACCCTTCAATAAATTTTCTATAATAGCCAGTAATACCCATAAACGATCTTATGTCAGTTACATTATTTGGGAAAAGACACTTTGTGATAGCATTAATCTTATCATTAGCGAAACCTATGGTACCTTAGTTTCTGAGCAATGTAGGTCTACGGACCAGTATAGTTTGTCTTCTATATTTCTATTTGAACAAAGGGAATAAATACCTGTGGATCCCAATCACATGCCTTTGAATCTCATAACTGGCCAGCTCTCTTCCTCTCTTCTTGATCACATGAACAAAATCATTACTCATTGTACAAATCCATACTCTCTTCAAATGAATATCGAGACATCGATACTTAAACTATTGCTAGTAAACTTACTCTAATACGCTTCAAAAAATAGTTACATTCATTAAGCTATTATGTCTTAACAATTTTGTAGCAAATTAAGCAAAGTAGCAAATCTGTCATTAAACTACGATAATATCATTTAAAGAATCCCCAAACCATCTTCACAGAATTTGAAATTATTACAATAATTATGGTTTTATATCAAAACAAATTAAATAGAAAACTGTCTCACCCTTTAGTAAATAACCTACATACTACATAGGTTTATCTTAAATCCTCCAAATCCAAAATCCAAACTGCAACAAATTCAAATTAAATATAATATTATAGTAATCAAATCAAACATGATATTATGTCTCATTAATCAGTAAAAGACATAGTTTATCTTAAATCTTCCAAGTACCTTTAGATCAACTTAAGCACCATAAGAAGTAAACACAAGGATCAATTTATTTTATTCTAAATCTCTTAAAATAAATATTTAAACCAATTTAATCTCTCTTTTAATTCTAAATCTTTTAAAATAAAAATTTAAACCAATATTATCCCTCCCTCCATGTTTAGAATGGATTTAGATTTACAATAGATTTATGTTCCTATCACGTTTTATTTGTAATTATAACTTATACAAAAAACGTTTAAAATATTGTTAATACTGAACCGTTTTGTTTTAGTAGCACTATATGGAACAACCAGAACTTCCATATCCCACAGAATGTGGCATGCCAAGAATTATTGAAACAACAAAAATAGATGTTCAAATGACATTTTACATAGTTTAAAAATATGTCATTTAGTTTACAATAGAGATTGTTAAAAATATCTCATTTAGTTTAGAATAGAGATTGTTGACTGAAATAGAGATTGTTGACTGAAATTGAAAAGCTGCAAAAGTAGCAATTTCCAGTTAGATTTTCAACCAATTCCATAAAAAAATAGTTGGAAAAAAACCCATTTTTAGGAGTCAAAAGAAATTTTGAAAAGAGTAAAAACTGTCAAAATAGGATTCTTATCACAAACATTATAATAAGGATATGAAACATTGAATTCTCATGTCTTGTTTCATATAAAAAAAAAATGAAAAGTTGGGAAAATTATAATAAACTAAAAGAATAACAAATTTAATGATTAAATCAAGCATACACATAATAACAAAGAAGCTTTACCTTGGACACCTTTAAATAGGCTTATTAGCAAGCAATACAATGGTCCATTACCATAGGCCACTAAATATCATGGGGCCATAGGTTTACCTAACAAGGATAGACAACTAGACCATGAAAGAAATCAAAATTCTGGCACACACATATAGCTAATTAGTTATTATATATTCATATAGTAGACAATCAAAGAAATTGTTATAATGACCAACATTTCCCAAAAACAATTTCACCCACTTTGGGCAGAATCTTGTTTCTTCACACGAATACAGTGGACCATTGCCATAGGCCAGACAATACCATGGAGACACCAAATACCATGGGCCAAGAAAAAGAAGTTGATTGAGTCTATATTGCTAATACTAATAAATTTTTCGGAACAATATATGGAACAACCAAAACCCCTCGTATCCTGGGTATCTGGCATACCAAGAACTACTGAAATTGAAATAGTATTTTGCACCATTTGTGTAGTTTGAAACTATGTCATTTATCTTGATTGAAATTGTACATTTTTAACTAGATACCTTGCACATGAAGAAAATAATAACAAACTTAATGATTAAATAAAGAATACACATAATGACAAATAAGGTTTACCTTGGATACTCTTAAATAGGTTTCTTCACAAGAAACACCATGAACCATTACCATAGGCCACTAAATACCATGGGGCCCCTAAATACCATGGGCCTAAAAAAATGACCGAGTCAAGTTTATACATTTTTATTTCTAATATTGAGAACTAATTTTTTTTGGGAGCAATATATGGAACAACCAAACCCCCATATATTTGGCGAACCAATAATTACTGAAATAGAAATCTTATTTTGCACCATTTTGTAGCATTTAGTTTAGAATAAAGATTATTGTTGATTGAAATTGCAAAGTTTTAAATATAGCAATTTTGTGTCACTTTTTCAACTAGATTCCATAAAAAAGTCGTCCACAAAAACTTTGACGATTTAGTCAATCAAAAGAAACTTTTAAAAGGACAAACAAACTCCTTAATAAGTATATGCATCATTGAATGCTCATATATTACCTCATATAAGACAAGTATAAAAACTTTACAAAAATATAATAAACAAAAAAGAATAACAAACTAAATGACTAAACCAAGCATACAAATAACGACAAAGAATTTTTCACTTGGATACCATTGAATATGCTTTGTCATAACCAATACAATGGGAAATTACCATGGGCCACCAAATACCATGGGCCCAAAAAAATTATGAGCGGACAAATTTACCTAAAATTTACTTCAAAATGATGTGTGAAATCAAATTTCACACTTCATTAATGACTTTTAATATTATGAAGTAACATTATTTTGACGTGTAAAATGGAAAATGACAACTATTTATCTATCAAATTTCAACCATGCCTCCAATCACTTCACAATGTAAGTGAGAAATTCAACCATCCTAAGTCAACACTAAAAAAAATATAGTTAAAACAAATTTATGACATTAACTCATTGTGTTTGGAATAAATATATTCAGGACAAAATGAAGGTGATGGAATTACTTGAACTAGTCAAATGGTAGGAATTGACTAAGTTAACTCTTTTGGGACCTAAATCTTAGTTAGACTATAAGAACAACATTTGATAAAATAATTTATTATTTCCGAATTTCTTATGTCACATTGTTCTATGATTCTATATTATGGTTTAAGAATGATATTAATTTTCATTCAACCTACTCATTGTGCATCTAACCTATGTCTACATGGATATTGAGATAAGGGTTCTCGCATGATAGTACCCAATTTTGTTGCTATAGAAATGCATGAGCACTAAAATTTTAAAAGCACACCTATGTTCATGAAAATGTGTGTTTTTTCTAAAGGGTTTAACAATTACTGAACCTCCTTGTAATATGTATAATGTGGAGAAGAACACACATGCTTGCAACTTAAAATAGCATTCATACATTTCTATATAATACGTACACATTTCTATGTTTATAAAATAAATAAAAAATGATCGTGGGATTCATTTTTTCCATTCTTAATTTGCATTTATCTACATCCATTTTGTCAATGTGACTAGATTTTAGTCACCATTCTCCCCCACCATTTCAAAAAAGAAAAGGCCCATTTCTATTCTTTCATGTATTCCTTTATGTCTTGGTCATCTTTATATGCTTGTTTGAGGGATGATGCACAATCATGGACTCCTTTAAAGGAACTTTAGATGTCACATAACACTAAAAAAAACATGGAACCTCTGAATTTAGGTGACAATTAGAGGTACTTCCCTACTCAATTTGAAGATGAAGTAAAAAAACAAAAGTTAGTTTATTGAATAAGATTTCATAATAAATAACTTTTATCTATATAAAATTTGTGAAAATAATTATAAAATTAGTTTCCCTTAAATTGGGTTTTCAAATTTTCAACACATCATAACATATATGTTTGTGCAGGTGCAACACTATATGAGGTAAATGATGTCATTTTCCGATAAACTCTTGCAGAAACATAAATGACATATGGTACTAGTGCAACACTATTTTTTCAAAAAAATTCATGAATTATGTTTTTATTATTAATTATTGATGTCTGAAAACCTTCAAACGAAAACGTTTTGTGCGAGTGCAACAATTTAGGGGCTAAACTTAATGAAATTCTTGATTTATGTATATAATATTGTAGAGATCGCTCCCTTCTAGTGCATCATATAGTTTTATTGTGAAATGGTGAAGGAAATCAAAAGTTATATAAAAAACAATGGATGTATCTATTTTCAAAAACTCACATGTATCATTGAGAAAAATAATAATAAATAAATAAAACATGCATCTCTAGGAAAAAATTACATATTCAGAATCATCAGATCGTATTCTAATATATCCTATATTTTCATAAAAAAATATTGTGTTTCTCATACCAAAAAACTCCCATCGAAACTGAGCATATTCATAGAGTTCTGAAATACTGGAAATAGCCCTGGTTTATTTGTCCTAGCCAATAGATTTGGTAGTCTAAAGCTATTTTTGAACATGATGCCAAGCCTTATTCCCGCCGAATTTTTAAATTTTACAAACCGCATATTCATTATAACGCATATGCGATACAAAACGCATATGCATTATTATGTATATGCAATATAAATCGCATATGCATTATAACGCATATGCGATATAAATCGCATATGCATTAAAAAAATGTAGGTCGGGTAAAACTCGTATCAACCCTTAAGGGAATTTTTTCGGCTAGGAAAATACACAAGGAAGAATCTCACACTCAAGTGCAAGACAGGAAAAATAGGCACACGACGGAGAAAAGAAGGCGAAGGAAGAAGCACGAGTGCAAGTAGAGGAGGTTGCAATGAGGAAAGGAAGATCCCAGTCACTGGAAAATTGGTAGGTAGAAGAGTTAAATCCAAACATGTGCAAGTTAAGGAAGACTGCAGAAGGATGAGCCAGTAGAAGACTAAAGGATAGTTTTGCAGCTATTTATGGCCTATACGAGCAGGCTTAAAGACATTTTCGCGGCTAGTTATGGCTGTGGTTAATGTAATGCATGAATTTTGTGGCTAGGTATGGGCCGACATTAATGTAATAGAAGATATTTTGTAGCTACTTGAGTTTGTAATAAATGAGTTGTACTCAATCGACCCTCTGCGGTCTTGTAAGAACTATTAATAGGAAAAACCTGCTCTGTATAAGGGTTAGCTTCATTTTCAATGAGTTAGTAATAGTTGCTACTAAGTTCATATCAGAGAGGACTCTGATAGTAGTAGGTTGTTGATCTGTGGATCTGCAGCTAAGTGCGCATACCATTTTGTAGGAGTTAATCTGTAGCTGAGTGTGCATATAGTAGAGTAGAAGAGTCGATCCAGGCTATGTCTAGATTAGTAGAAGTATATAGAAGCAATAAACAAAAAAGCATGAGAGAAAGAAGAGTTGCACTAAAATACATATCTTAAGAACATACTGTAATTCACAGATTGCAATGTGATGCCTATATTTCTCATGCCAGATGAAGAGAACCTTGTTGTTTTTTCCCAGATGGGTTTCCACGTTATTTTCTGTGTTGGTGAATGCTGAATGGTGAATGTGAATGGTTGAATGTCTAACTGTCAATGTTGAATGTTTGATTATCTTCCATTATTTATAGTTATCATGTGAATGAATGTCACAATATTGATGAATGCAGTAAATGAATGAATGACTAAATCATTATCAAGAATTGTGTATTATTTCATGTTTAAGCACTGTTAAGTCACCATACAAGTCACATCGTAGTCATTTACTTTAAGGAAATCAGCTACATTGCATTATTGCACTAGGTGTTAAGGATGTTATGGACAGGGTTGCATCACATGTTGGTTGTGGCACACTGTTGCGCCTTTGTCAAGTAGTGAAAGGATCTATCCCTCCACCTCTATTGAGTTCCTTGGCCATGCGCCAAGGGACTATACTCCCTCGCCAACTACAAAAACATGGTTCTGGAAGTTACACATTAAGATATCTTGGGTGAGACTACACCTACTTCATGGGTGTTGGCGACTGATCTTGTTCCATTGGGTTGAAGTCTTTTAGTGTTTTGTTGGTTTCTTTTTGTTGTTGAACCGGGGTCATGTAAATGAGGAAAAGAGGCCAACAAATGGTTCCATAACCAAGACCCGTAATCATGTCATCATCATGTTTTTATAGTTATTTCTTGCTTTTGGGGTAGCAAGATCCGTCAAAAGTATGCACTGTGGGTACTCGTTGGATGCAGAATCAAATTTTGCATCCAACGATCTCTCCTGATCGAATTTTGAGTAAAAACATAGTGAGATTAGTCAAAAATATGAACAAAAGAAAGTAGTTTTTTTTATGACAAATATGTCAATTCAACCATTATGGTTGACTCATTTTTTTGAAATTCTATTCATTCTTGAATTCCAACTCACAGGAACTTATTATCGGCACATTTTCTTATAAGGCCCATTTTAGACCCCAAATTTCCTCTAATGTTCCTGAAAGAGTTGTTAATACTGATAGTGCTAATACTGTGATTAGCATGGAAGAAGATAGACCACCATTAAATTATTCATCAGACAACCCCGATGCTAATTCAGTGGCCAGGCATGATATTATATATCCACATTCAATGGGAATGGAACAAAGGATCCAGAGAAACATTGGTTCCTCTGTGAATTTGTTTGGATGGTTTTCCCAATTCATAATACGGACCTAAAGAAAGTGCAAATGATCATGACTCTGAGGGGTCATGCAGTGGAATGGTTTATGAATTTCTACATAGTACCACTAGAAACCCCATAGAAGACCATTGAAGAAATCCAACTTGCTATGATTTGTGAGTTCAGAAAACCTAAATCTGATTCATTGTGTATCACCGATATCAAGGAGATAAAACAATCGTTGGAAGAGTTTGTATGGGACTTTGACCAGTGGTTTAAAAACTTGATGGCCAAAGTAAGTTTCCAGATGTTGGATGTGTAGCATAAAGAGTGGTTTATTGTCATGTTGTTACCACACATCCGAGGCCCATTAATGCAACAAAATATCGAATCGCAGACAGAAGCGCTAGAATTAGCAATGAAGATTGAAGCCTCACCAATTAGAGATGGTGACACAGAAATGGTGTAGATTCATTCACAGCTGGCTAATATGATGATACATCGTCAAGATATCAAGAATGGAAAGGAATCCCAAGAGGATTTATGGTGTACAAAATGCAGAGTGGATGGACACACCAAGGGTAATTGTCCTACGTACATGAACTATATCTCATTGGGTGCACCAAACCCATTGAGTTCCCACAAACTACCCTAGTGCCGCATATGCTAGACTAGAGGACATACAGATGAGGAGTGTCTATACTTACAGAAGATTGTAAGTACCCCAGCAAGCATTTTTTGTAAATTTTGTAAGTAAGTGGGGAATGAAGAGAAGGATTGTAGAGCATACCAACTCTTGAAGGAAAAGACGATAGACACCTACTTTATGAAGAATAATGGATAGGTTTAGGCTGAACAAATGAAACCGCACTACCATCCAATGCCTTTCCCACCAAACTAGTATCAGAATCAGTATGCACTACAAAATCGTATCAGCCGCAATTTTAGGAGAATCAATACCCACAGCAGCAACCACACCCTCATGGAAGGGGGGGGTGGAAACTTTAGAGGTAGAGGAGGAGGAGGATTTGGTAGATGAAGAGGTCATGTTCCATGCTATAATTTTGTACAACTAGGATATTATGATAGAGATTGTCAGGAGCCTGCAAAGACATGTTCATATTGCAAAGCACAGGACCACAATGTGGAACAATGTCCTCGGTTGATTGTGAAGTGGAAAGCTCGGATAATTAGAGGTCCTAACCCTACACTGAAACCAAATATTAATCGAAATACTAACTTAAATGTTCAGATGATTGCTGATGAGATGAGTGTTTCTCTTGTAACATGAGGAGGTACTCTCAATGTAGTAGATCCGAATATATCGCAAGAACAACCACAACCGCAACCACAGGTGAGAATCGCAGCGTAGAAGAAAGTACCATTCGATGTTCAAAATCGGAAGCAAGTATTTTTGGACGTGTGACTGGATTTTGTGGATCAAGAACAACCGTCGACATCAGCTAAAGTCAGAGAGATTCCTGAACGCTTCCAACAGCTATTCCAAAAGCCAATTCTAAAAAAGGTTAGTAAGCTTAAGTTGTTTATGTCAAGTTTCTTAACGCTAATTCAAGATAAATATGTTATTGAAGAACTACAAGCACTAATAGAAGAAACCCCAGAATAGTCGCAACCTAGAAGAAAGGTTAACCATGTCAAGGATAAATTCAAAATTGGTCGCGAGTTAAGAATGACTGCGCAGATAGGGGATTATGACATGGATTACATCATTCTAGATCTAGGTTCAGACATCAATACTTTGACGCAACAGACTTGGGATAGCATGGGAAATCCATGCTTATAGTGGTCCCTTGTCTAGTTGTGTCTTGAAAATCAGCCAAAGGTCCTACTGATTGGTAGGTTGAGTCAAGTCCTTGTTGACATTGATTGGTTGTACACATTTGCATACTTTGAATTCATTAACATTGTCAGTGACACAAACCCATATCCTATTCTTTTGGGGATAGATTGGGCTATAGATAATCAGATCATTATCAATTTCAAGAAAAGGATTCTCTTGTTTGAGGATAATGATATGAGGGTAGTATCACCCATTGATTCATTAGAGGGACAAAGATACGTTGATCCTGTCTACAATGAGGGATAGGGTGATTATCTCGACCATATCTATAATGTCACTTTCTTACAAGAATATTACATCAACTCAACATTGGATGGAAACCTAAGCTGGAAGAGTGCTAGTTCCTGCACATTCGACTCAAGAGAGTCCTTAGAGAACTGGAAGAATAGATTGCATGAAGTCTCTATTAGGCGATGCACCATAGTTACCTAGTTGATGCGATGTGTGGGGAATCAGTTGAGGGAGTTACCCACATATGAGGGCTCACCTAACCTTGCGACCTTCCTCACCAAGTTTGAAGGATTGGTAATAGAACCACATCGCTTGTCTGTGTTGGACTATGTGTTGAAGGATACACCTTCTAGATGGTGGGGTACACATAAGCAATCCATATCAAAATGGCCATAGTGTAAAATATTGTTGGAAGTTAGATTTAGTGAAGAAGTGAATTTTGTGAGTCAGAAATACAAAGGATTTCCAAACACTGTCGATCACATTAATCAGTGTCGCATAGCATTTACAAAATACTCGTGACAAGAATGGGCCCATCATTTCATTCACACATTGGAAATGACATCCACAAACTGGTATACACCCATGGAATTGCGACAAGGAAATCAAGATTGTGAAGGGCTAGCTAAACAAATCACACACACTTTTGAATCTATTGATGAGTAACCTACAATTAGTACTGCTCTTTATACAATCAAGGAAAAGGATATTCATTGAAATCCCTATCAAGATGGCAAGTTCCCACCAATGCAGCGTGACCATCCAGCAATGGATGGCTTGTTACAACATGGTTGGAGAACCAGATGATGATCCAACTAATATAAACATACTAGATTTAGAGGCTACACGTGAAGTCGAAGGAAGTGGTATTTCAAGCGACCAATTCCTGAAAATCAAGAAAGTGAACATTGGCTCGCTGAAGAACCTAAAGTTCACAAATATAGGATATTATTCGGACGATGAGATGGTAGCAAAGAAAATAGACTTGTTGCATGAGTACCATGACCTATTCCCTACCAACTTCTTAGAGATGAAGGGAATAGTTAGGAACCTAGGGGAAATGAAAATACCCTTGAATCCAAGGTATAAAGAGAAGGTAAAAGAAGCAACCTTATAGGTTGAATCCAAGGTATAAAGAGAAGGTAAAAGCAGAATTGGATTGCATGCTAGACAAAAGGAAAATTAAACCTGTTGAGGAATGAGAGTGGATCATCCCTATAGTCATCCAGGATAAGAAGACAATAGGTGAATTTAGAATCTGTGTCGACCTAAGGAAGTTGAATGACGCATTCCTGCATGATTCATTCCAACACCGTTTACATATGAAGTACTTGAAAGCATCAAATGGATAGAGATGCATTCATTCACCGATGGATTCTATGGCTATCATCAACTCAGAATCACGAAGGAGGATTGCCACAAAATGACCTTTGTCACAGAATGGGGATCCTATCAGTATATAGTAATGCTCTTTGGACTCAAGAATGCACCTGCTATTTTTTCTAGAATAGTAGTTTCTGCTTTTAAAGATTTCATACATAAATTTTGTGAGTTCTACTTTGATGATTAGATTGTGTTTGGTCTAGTAAGAGACTATATTGAGAGTATATGCATGATACCGGGCCATTGTTTCCAGTATCAGATCGTGCTTAATTCCAAGAAATGTATTTTTTGTGCACCATTTGGTGTACTATTGGGTCATGTCGTATGTCGCGACGGTATTTTGGTCAAACCAACGAAATTTGTGATTATCCTTGATTTACCACCTCCTACATCAGTCACGCAACTCAGATCATTGTTAGGACACACAATCTACTATAGAAAATTTATCAGAGGATATGTAGAGATAACTACACCTACGGAGAAACTGTTGAAGAAAGATGCAAAGTTCTAATGTATAGAGCCTTGTCAGGAAAGCTTGGATAATTTAAAAAATAAGATGGCCACTATGTCGATACTTGTATTCTCAGACTAGAAGAAGGAGTTCCATGTTCATGTCAACACATTGTCTGTCGTGCTCAGCATAGTCTTGACGCAACCAGGTGAGGGTGTGCTTGACCACCTTATTTATTTTGCTAGCAAAAAACTGTCGACGATAGAGAAATATTACACGATGCTAGAGAGAGAAGGCCTCACCATGGTCTATGAGCTTCAAATGTTTCGACACTACTTATTGGATGGTCATTTCAAAATGTACACTGACCATTTGGCTTTAAAATACCTGGTCAACAAACCAGTGTTGGGGGGGAATATCTATCAATGGCTCCTCATGTTTCAGGAATTTGACTTTCAGGTCATAGTTAAACCCATTCGAATGAATATCGGACCTAACCACTAGTTGAGGATATAAATTGGTGAAGAACCAACCATTTTGGAGGACAACTTGCCTGACACGCAATTGTTTGCAATCACCATGATGGAGGATCAGAAGAAGGATTTTAACGGTGTCATCCACTTCTTGAGTATAGGTTATGCACCTGAAGGATTGTCCACTACGTAGAAGAAACATTCGGTCAATAAAGCTGTTGACTATACTTTGATTGTGGGCCATATATATAAGCTGGGAATCGATGAAATATTACGATGCTACTTTTTTTACTATGAGTGACAGTGGGTAATGAGTGAACCACATTCTGGTGTCGCAAGAGGAAACTATGATGGAAAGGAAATTGTGCACAAGATATTGCAAGTTGGACTATGGTGGCCAACCATACATATGGATACTAAGAGATTATGTCAGCGCTATGATATCTATGAGAGAACAGGAAAACCATCAAGTCGTGTAAAAATGCCACTTGTGGCATAGATAACAGTCACGTCGCGAGCAATATATGGAACAAACAAACCCCCCATATATCTAGAAAACCAAGAATTACTAAAATTGAAATCTTATTTTACACCATTTATGTAGTTTAAAATTATTGCATTTAGTTACCTAGTAATAGGAGATAGCTAAACCATGGCATATATAGAGAGAGACTTACCACATAGATATTAATGATGTGTAAAATTAAAAATTCACTTCATTACGATGTGTGAAAACAAATTTCACACTTCATTAATGAATTTTAATATTATGAAGGTACATTACTTTGACTTGTAAAATGATGAATGACAACTATTTACCAATCAACCATACATTCACAATGTAAGTGAGAAATTCAACATCCTAAGTCAACACTAAAAAAATCTAGTTAAAACAAATTTTTTTTTTTCAGAAAGAAAAAAGCTTGTCCTTGATATTCATTATAGAATCAAAGGGCATCTGATGTGCCATCCCAAAACATCGGTTACAGTCAAGTAAGTGGAATAAAAGTTCCATTCTAATGATCACTAAGTTGCAGAGGGGGAGGTCCAAGTGCAAATCCAACAAATACAAAATTCCCATCAGTAAAATCTGTCCCTCTAAACCATATCTACCACAGAAAAATGGAGCGCAGAGCTCCAATCTAAAGGTGCCCACTCCAAAACAATAAAAAAAAAAGTGCAAGTAAAATAGGGAGAACAAGCTCCAGCACTGAGCTCAAATGAGCTTGAAAGTGTCATAAGAGGCCAAAAGGCCTTCAAAATTTTCTAAGTAACTACCAAAACCAGGAGCCAAGGAAAGAGTAGATTTAGAAAGGAGGTCTACGAGATGATTGTGTTCATGGTAGATATGGATGAAAGACAGCTCTAGAAAGCAATTGCAGAGCTTTCTAGTTTACCTACACCAATGATTGAGTTCAGGTGGAGAAAGGGCAGCAGTACCCTTTTCCCAATTTATAATGACTGAAGAGTCACCAAATACATTGAGTGTGGGAATCCCCATCTTTTGGGATGTATGTAGAAGATCCCAAATCCCTGCCAATTCTGCTTTAGTGTTGGTGCAATTTCCCGTCTCCAGAGCAAACTCGAAGGAATCTGACTTGTTCAAGAACAAGCAAAAACCAACTCCTCCAATATTGTTTGCAGATGCCCTATCAAAAAATCCACAGGGATAGACAAGAACAGGGTCAGGGCCCAAGAATTTTGACTTTTTTGCCTTTTTTAAGGGAGTACAATACATCTAAGAGGAATATGCTATTTGTTGAATTAAGCTTAAGACATACAACTTTTTCCCTTCAAATATAAAGATGTTCCTTGCTTTCTAGATAGCCCACATGGTATGAAATGGAAGATAGCAGCATGCTGAGTGCTTTGAGAAGCTGACAGTCCAATTTTCTAGAAACGAACAGAGATTATCAGACTAGGAGGAAAATGTGATGTTGTGTTGAACGTTCAGGTGAGGTAGAACATTCTTCCAAACTGAGCAAGAAAAAAATAAATGCTGAACACTATCTTCATCCGCACTGCAGAGTGAAAAAATACCAGGCCCGATCCAACCTCTCTTCTTGAGATTGTCCCATGTTAGTAAATTGTTCTGCAAAGCCAGCCAAACAAAACAGCTTATTTTCGTGGATAGAGTGCCAGACCATATGAGTGCAAGTAGTCTGTTACTAGCCGGGGGAGATGACGATTGAACAATGCTATCATATACCAAGTTTACAGATACGGAACCATCAAACTGGTTGTGTGCCCATATCAGAGAATCGAACTGAGTATTGAGTTGAATCCTACCAAAAGCCAGACCCCTCGTAAAATTATCCCATGCAATTTTCCATTCCCCATCAATGCAAATATCCTCAGCCGTATACCAATAATGGTGTAAACCCGGTAGGGTATTACATGCTTGAGAGAGTGTGGTAATATCCAGGTCCTCTAAGAAGTCTCGAAACCCTATAGGAAGTGAGTATGAGTTTTATGCACCAATGATAGTATCTATGCATACAATGACATCTTGTCCATTGCCCACTTGCCAGGCTAAGCTTCTTCCAAGCCAAGGAAGGGTTAGCAAGAACCCCTTCCAGATAACTGAAACACCTTGAAAGTTGAAGTTTTTACCTCTGAGCCAAGCCAAAACAAATTTATAACATTAACTTGTTGTGTTCACAATAAATATATTTACAACAAAATGAAGGTGATGGATAGAATTACCTAGACTAATCAAATGGTAGGAATTTACTAAATTAAATTCATCTCTTTTGGGACCTAAATCTAAGGGTTCTCGCATGATAGTACCCAATTTTGTTGCTATAAAAATGCATGAGCACTAAAATTTTAAAAACACACATATATTCATGAAAATGTGTGTTTTTTCTACAAGGGCTTAGTAATTACTCAGCCTCCCTATAATATGGACAATGTGAACAAGATTATACATGTTTGGAAAAAAAATATTTGTAAGTTCAGAACTAATCTATCAAGGAGAGATAAAAGTATAAATAATAATACAGGTCTACATGTTTTTAGAACATGAAAAAGGGCCAGAGGAGGTCGGCCAAGACTGCAAAAATAGATCCTCTGCATTATGGGGAAAACAAAGCTTAAACATCAAAAATAATTGTCTAAAATATTTAAATGTCATAGCTGACCTAGACTAGAGAGCTAGAAGAAACCTGATAAAAAATAAAAATAAAAACCTGTAAAAACCTCAAGAACTTGAACACCATGCATTACATCAGCTTGTACAGGACCTCGGTGATTGGGTAGTAGTATTCGGTGCCCCATTGTAATTCCTGCTCCTTGAGATTTCCTGTCTTCTTATCTCGTTCCTTGACGTTGCCGGTGGAGTTGTTGTCCTTGGTGTTTCTTGAGTTACAAGAGAGATGATTTGCTGGCAGAGGTGGCGATTTCTTGACCGCTTTTCCTTTTTTCCAAACAAACTGGCGCTATGGAGAGGTGAGGATGGCTTGAATAGGAGGTGGCAGAGGAGGAGGAAGAGGAGGGGGGGGAGGCGGAGGTGGAGGGACTATTTTGGAATTGGCTGGGTTGGCTGGTGGGGTGTGACAATGCAGAGGATAAGCCTACTTAGAACATTTTTAAAAATCCAATAGTTTCCCCTATGGGATGAGGTGTATGTAGCTGCAGTGAGGGAGCCGAAAAATTCATCCTCCTAATTGTCGACCAGGGTTCTCATTGCCTCCAACACCTCTGCCTCATATCCTCAATTGTTAACTTGCAGATGGAAGGGTGGCTTAGAGGGGTTTCTAGCCCTTCCATGGCCTCTCTTGCCCCTGGGAGGTCCTCGTTGATGCGGCGGCATGGTTTTTCCATTGTGGGTGGGTCTGGAGCTCGAGCGAGAGGAACTGAGTGAAATGCAGGGGCTGAGACTACACAGGATCATGCAAAGCAAGAGCAGAGCTAAGCAATGTTTGAAGCTTAGCAGCCTCAGCGGAGCGGGGGTGACGAAGTGCAAGAGTTGGAGGGTGAAGAGCCTGGAAGGTTCCATTGTGCACTGAATCCAAGGAGCATAATGGTTTACCATTACTACTCTATACTGGACCTACTGAACATTAATTGTCAAGGGAATAGGAGCTGCGTCAAAGAGCGGGCTCGTCATCATTCGTCCTGCTGATGGTGTCATCCCTAGAAACTTCTACACTTCGAATGCTCTCGAGCTGAGCATATGTCGCTTGGGGGTGTTGGTGTGCATGGGACCACCCGTCATCATCTGGACTGCCAATGGGGGTGATGAGTGGACTGATGACGTGTTGGTACATGTCATTAGTATGGACTCCCCCTTGAGTCCTGTTGTCACCTGCATCTGGGGATACATGTTTGAAAATTAAAATGACACTCATACATAATTTATATATAACACGCACACATTTCTTTGTACATAAAAAATTAAAAATGATCATTTGACTCATTTTCTCCATTCTTAAATTGCATTTATCTACATCGATTTTGGTAATGTGAGCAGATCTTAGTCACCATTATGCCCCACCATTTCAAAGCTAGGCCCATTTCCAACCCTTCATGTATTCCTTTATGTCTTGGTCATCTTTATATACTTCTTTCATTAAAAAAAACTTTCATATATGAAAATAATTACTTCTTTTACATGAAGATTGCTTCTATTTTATTACAATGGCATAAAACCCTTAATCAAATCCACAAAAAAAACTCCAAAATGGAGGGAAAATAAAACATTATCCTAAAAGGAAACTGACACGCAAACAAAAACTAACCAAGATTTAAACTAACTAAGAAACTTGGTTTGAGAGCTTAGGATTACAAAGGAACCATCGTGGCTTTCATTATCCACGTGCCTTGAGAGCATCATTTCATCCATCGACGATGCCCATAGCCAATTCTTGAGTATGTTTCAATATAGGGCCATAATCAGACGTTTCTACTCCAATGCTCTTAGTAAAGAACATATTCATATATTTGAACATTACAAACAAAGAAATGTTGGAATTTGTATTGACCCCAGGACCGGCTCATCCTCGTTCTATGCAAGAATTACTTTTGCATGGATCGATTTATATATAAACCATGGGAATGAAATTGGAAGAGTCATTGGTTCATGATGTTTAATAAACCTCCTTGCAACAATAGGGAAGATTTATTATATTTTATTTGAAATCTATATGCTAAGTTCATGTTGGGTCTCCATATGAACTATTTTGGCATTAATAAGTTTCAATGGGTTGGTTAAATATATTTTCCTAAGATCCTCCAACAACTTCAAATAATCCATTAAGAGGTCCAGCTTCTCCTAGGTGTTCACCTAACACCCTTCCCCAATAGATACATCATATATTATATTGTCCAGATAGCACTGGCACTACAATGTCATGTCTTACACACCATGTACTACATCACAATATTACTAGTAATTTATGGTGCAATTCCCCATAGGGTATGGGAAGAAATGGCTCTCCAAATCCTATGCGACCCTCCCAACTTGTCAAACAGACTATGGGGACTATTATTAGACTTAATTTATGGTCATTTGATATGGTTAAGAGTTATACAACAAAGTTTTAAATATTCAAATTTTCATGCATATGTTCAGTGCTATTTGCTTAAGGGAAATGACATTTAAATGGTCAAATTTATTGATAATTGGTGTAAATAATTGTTCAAAACATAGAAAAATATATATCATTGAAATCATGGAAATAGCGCACTAACAACATATAACTTCAGATCCCAGGCGTAACATACATCAGATATACAACTCCATTGAAATGCGACATCAACACATGGAAACCAGTTACAACAAAGCTTGGAAATGTGGACATTTGCATATGAATTTATGCTGATTTTGACTTACAAAGAGAATGGGGAACATATTACAGAGCCACAAATCATTCACCCATGCTTGGGCATCAACTTGACTTAATGGGGTGCAACCACCATTCAAACAAGTGTGCCATCATACATAAATATGGAAATGTTGAAGTGGGAATTAAGAGAATGGGAAGAAACATGGGTCACAAACAATAGAAACCTCATATATGTGGTAAAAACACTCCATTAAGATCCAAATGAGACCTTGGGGTGCAATCTCCAACATACAACTTGGATGACAATCTCACTCTCTCGAAATTGGCTCACTAGAAGGGTAAGTGAGCACTCACTGTGCAATGGACAAGCGAGTGCTTTCCAAAATGCCAAAGGAAAATTCTCAAATGATCAAAATCCATGCTCATTCCTCATTAAATATTTTTATAAAAGTTCGAATTCACTCCCATAGAATTCCTCCAACTCATCCTTGATGTTTAGTAACCTCCATGACACTTGCCCTTCTGCTCAACCATTCATCTACCTCTGAATTCGAATGGTTGCCACCAAACCATAAATGTGCCCTCTTGGATACTATTTTTATACTTGACATATCATATTGTCATAGGTATGCAATCAGGTCTTACTTGTCATAGAATCTTCCATCATTGTTGTCATAAAACCCAGGGAATCTCTGATCTCTAAGTGACACCTAGTTTCTTCCTAGCCTCTTCCTCTTCTATGTAGATTTACTCCACTTCACCTATTAAAATACTTGGGAACATTATATGTCACTTGACACCTATTTACCTTCTAAGAATGTTCCATTAAACATAATTTCAAATTTGGGGTTAAGTCATGACGTGTGTAAGGAAGAATCTAGTCCTCCAAGGTCTCCATGAACCTCCAAATGTCCTTATGAAGCAATGCCACTTTATTTTCTCCATATTTATTATTTGTATGGCCCAATTTAATTTGTAAATGAAAAAATAAGGTTCTCTTGGTTCGCATAGCTCCCTTATTGCAATATTTAATTCCTCCTCCCCAACTTACGGAACTAGTAGGTGGGTGAAACATTGTCAACTAGTAGTCTCATTGAGATGGGGACATTACATTAGTATGCATTTATAAGATTAATGTCGACCCTCTGCCTATCACAATCGCTAGCAAGGATTTTTATCATGGTTTATTATGATTTTACTCTGTATGGGTTTTTCATTCTTGTGTTGGTTGGTCTGTAACTATTTCTTGGAAGCAATTCTTGGCGATTTCATTGCTACTTGCATGTCCTCATCAGGTGTCTTACACAGTTCACTAGAGAAGGTAATTACTTGTGTTTTGAGGTAAATTTGAGGTTTTCATTAGTGTTAAAGGCCACCAAATTTCCTCTTCCTTGGTAGTTCTCTATGGATAAGAAGAAGACCAACACTCATTGGGCCTTCCAATCCTTTTACCAAGTATGAACATTTCTCCATTTGGTTCCACGTACTTTCAAAATTTATTTTAGAATAAAGGCATATGCATTTAATTGACTAGGGTTTGCTTCAACATTTGTAGGAAAGGGAGTGATAAGGGCATCTAAGAGGATCCGACCCCTGGCCCTCTCTGCATTCCTATAAGGTAAAGTTTTAAACTCAGTTATCATCACTATTTTTACAACTTTTCAATAATTATGAAAAGGTTGTAACTTAATTGTGTCTAATGTAGGTTATGAAATGGCCAACAAGAGTGGCGACAGGGCCACTTCCTCTCAGGCGTGTTACTTTAAATACCATATGTAAGAATAAGCTCCTACTCTTTTTTAAACACTATACAATCAAATATTTTCTGAGCAAACCACTGACCTTACTCAGTTTGTTTGATTGTGCATGTAATCCTTTCAGCATTGATGTCGCTCGGTCTACATCAATGGTCTTCCAAAACCCAAGAGGTAAGTGTTAAATTAATATTTATGCTGTAGTGGTTCTTCGTTGGGTTCATGGGCCATGTAGGGACATGGATTTCTCCACTATCACAAGATAATTTAAGACCATGTATTTATTAAACCCTTATGGGTCTTCATCCTATAGAAAAAGATTTGCAGCCTCTCTTTTTTTGCAATGATATACTATTCCTTCGGGTATACACATTGTGGTTTTATTAAAAACAGTGGATACCAATTTTGGACATACAGCCATGTTTTATCCAGTGGCATTTTTTTTGTTTTTAAAGAGTTCTCCTGGATACCATCCTTTGATATTCAATTGAGTTGTATTATTTTGGGTAAATCCATGAGGAACAAGGTTTGGAAACCCATAATAAACATTTGTGTATGTTTCTATTAATGAATGTATTAAAACTTCCTGCTAGATATGATTGTGTATTTAATAACTAGATCCATGAGCCATTGTTGTAGATTTATAAAGAGTCTAAAATTCTATTTAGTATAAATGGGTTTCTCATCTGAGTTCAATCATGGTTTCTAGCTATTATATTTTAGAAATCAAATATGTATATTATGGTTTTTATTGTATATATTTATTTAATGCGATCGTAGCAAGTCTCTATCTGCATTTGGATGATTTGATGTTTTAGATGAGATAACTTTCAGCTTTACTCTTATGAAATTAGATATTTTTCTATGAAACTTATAGCTTGGATGTTGGGAAGGAAAAAGTGTCTTAACTCTACTCTGTTTATCCTAGAAACCTTGTTGGTTTATTCAATTTGGTTTAATTAAGAGTTTTCTATAAAATTCTGTTGTGCTCAATATACTATTGGAAGTTCCTTTTTGTAATGTCGTTCATAAATTATATACTTTAAGGAACCTGTTGTAGCCACGGGGACTCTAAAACAGGGTTGTCCTAGGGAAATATTAGTTGAACAAATACATTTAAAATACGTTAATATGACATATGCAGGTGTAAATTAAAACATTTAACCATATATATAATGATTTTTCGTTCAAATTTCCTAATTACATAACATTAAAACCATTCATATTCAAAGCTATGATTCAGGTATGGATGCCCAAACAGATATTCATAAGAATATACTAAGACCATATATCTATGATTTCTTGGCTAATGAAGAGCAATTTACATTAAACCATAACATAAGATAGAAAAGATAATATGAACTGATGGTTAGTACCATTTACTATAAAACGTAGTTACGAATCATATCTAAAATTGAAAATTTTACATTAACCATATTAAAACAACTACGAAGACAGAACAGGGAACCTGACACCAATGTCGGGAAAACATAACTGAAGAAGTTGTTCCTACCAACCAAATCCTAGAGAATCCAATTCTCACTTTCTCTAGAATCCCCGAGCTTGTTTAATGAACCATGAGGAAAACATCCAGTCAATGTGCCATCTCTTTCATTAACATATCAATTCCTCGTCCACTGATAGTTTCCTGCTTGCTAAATGAATGTACTATTATATAATATAGTCCTAAGAATTGGTCATTTATGATCCTCCTTCTCTTTAGCACTCCACAAGTAGTCTTCACCTAATTTTGGGGAGGATGCCTCCTGCATCACTTGAGTTCTCACTCGGGAGCTTTCACCACTTGACTTTTCCTCTTTTGGGTCAGCAAACACCCTTTCAACAGTATTTTAGTTCAGATTCATTTCAGTATTTTTAATTAATAAATAAGAATTATCCATTACATTAGTTTTTACTTTTCTTGTCAAAATATTAAAAATAATTAAATTATTCAATGAATAATAGTTTGCATTTGTTCGGTGTGTTACATACACCTCCTCTTAGAGGATAACACCATGCTCGGTGTTATTATTTTTTTATATTTATTCTTCCATTTATTCATCTTTGAATAGGATTGGATATGCATCCTGCATATCACTTTCTAGTTCCCAAAGTGGACTCTTCCAAACTAAGGTTCTTGCATTGCATATTGGCTTGTCCGATGGTATGGTTTCTAAGTAAAAGTTTCTTCATGCTGAGAACACACTCTGATTTTACATAAAAGTCTCCTCTGGGTTCCACGTGTATGACATTCCATTCAATCACATGAGTAGCACCATGAACATATTTATTCAAAATTAAAAAATTAAAAATTCTATGTACTTTAATTGTATGTGGTAATGCTAACTGATATGCTACCAGTCCTACTTTTACCAAAATGTCAAATATCTTACAATAACTGGGTGCGAATTTTAAATATATTCTCAGTCTTAGGGAGCTTTTATATGGATATACATTTATTTATACATGCTCTCCTACCTGGAACTATCAAGGAGGTATTTTCAAATCGGCATAAATCTTTTTCCAGTCTTAGGAATCCTTCAAGTTTTGTTGCACGTGTTTCACTATTAGTTATGTACGCTTCAATAACTTAGACATAACATTAACCTGTCGACAAGATTAATCCAAGAAATTGGAGTGTTACATTTTTCATCCATACAGAATTTCAAATTGACTCATTTTGACTGAAACTTCGAAATGGTTGTTATAAGCAAATTCTACTAAGTGTAAGTAATCTTCCCACATACCCGATTGATCCATTATGTACATTCTAATCATGTATTCCATAATTTGATTTACTCTCTTAGTTTGTCCATCTCTTTGAGGATGATATGTAGTGTTGCAATTTAATTTTGTGCCTAGTCCTTTAAACAAGGCTTTCCAAAAATTCTCTGCAAACTTTACATCTCTATCTGAGATTATTACCTTAGCTATGCCATGTAACCTGAAAATTTATTTCATAAATATATCATCAATGTTAAAAACCTGATAAGTATATTTTACTAGAATAACATGAGATACTTTACTTAATTTTTCCACTACGACCATGATTGAATCGTGTTGCTTCAAATTCTTAGGTAAACCTATTATGAAATCCATACTGATTACTTCTCATTTCCATTCTGGAATGAGTAATGGTTACAGTAATCCTACGGGATGTTGGTGTTCAACCTTTACCTTTTGACATTCAATGCAGTGTGCTAAATTTTCTATTACCTATGATTTTTCATATAAGGCCAAAAGAAGTATTTTCTTATCATAGTGATCATTTTATGGTATCAAGGGTGTCCTAAAAACCGTCATTTATGTAATTCATCCATAACAATTATTTTAAAATATGTTGAATTTGGTATATATAATATATACCTTTATGTAGTAATAACCTTCTTCCATTCAGACTAAGATCTTTTTTTATCTGGTTCTTTTCATTTCCTGCAATATTTTCTTTTAGGTTTGACATTCTTTATCAAAATTTTCTGCATTTAAGATTTTATTTTCTAAATCAAATTCATATCTACTGCTCAAGTACATTAAGTTTGTGTGATGAATTAAAGTATCTGTAACCTTATTCTCTTTTCCTTTTATATGTTTTATTTTGAAGTTGTATTCACATAAAAATTGCAACCACCTCACTTGTCTAGCATTAAGGTTTTATTGATTAGACAAGCATTTTAGATTGATGGTAAGGTTTTCCAGAGAATCCGCAGTGGCCATTGCTTGAATGTCCACTCTAGATTCTTCGAAAAAACTTACCATCAATCTATCACACTGTAGAAAACCTTACATTCAAGCAATGGCCACTGTGGATTCTCTGGAAAACATTACCATCAATCTACCTCACCGAAGAAACTTACGAACTGAAAGTATTTTAGACTTATGTTATCCGACATTAATAGGAATCTTCTTCTGATGAGGTAGTGTCACCACACTTTTAGTGCATGTATGATGAAAACACATTCGAAGTCATGAGTAGGATAATTCTTCTCATGTTCTTTTAACTTCCTAGATTTGTATGTCATGACATACTTTTCTTGAATTAGTACCCCGTCTAATATTTCTTTACATGCTTCGGTACATACGATGAAATCCTTGAAAGGATCAAGAATTTTTAGTTAGGAGATGTGGCTATCATATGTTTTAGTTTATTTAATCTTTCAGTACAACTTTCTCTCCATTCAAATTTATTACCTTTCTCCTGCAGTAAAGTTATGGGGTAGGTTATCTTAAAAAACCCTTCAATAAATTTTCTATAATAGCCAGTAATACCCATGAACGATCTTATGTCAGTTACATTATTTTGGACAAGACATTTTGTGATAGCCTTAATCTTATCGGGGTCGACTGATATTTTGTCTTTGGACATATTGTGTGCTAGATATTGGATTTTTCTTTAAAGAAATTGCACTTGCTAAACTTATCAAACAGTTGTTGTTCTCTTAAGACTTGTAAAATTATTTTTAAATATTCTGCGTGCTCTTATTTATTCCTAGAGAAAATCAATATGTCATCAATAAAGATGACTACGCAATTATCTAAGTATTTACTTAATACACTATTAATTAAGCACCTAAATGATGCAAGTGCATTTGTTAAACCAAAGGGCATTATGACAAACTCGTAATGTCCATATCAGGTTCTAAAAGCAGTTTTAAAGATATCTTTGTCCTTGACTTTTACCGGATGGTATAAATATCTTAAATCTATTTTGGAGAATATGGTTTCCTCTCAGAACTAATCAAACAAATGATATATTCGAGGAAAAGGATATCGATTTTTAAAATTCATATTGTTTAATTGTTGATAATCTATGCATAGTCGTAAAGTGCCATCTTTTTTATTTATGAATAAGACATGTGCTCGCCAAGGGAAAACATTAGGTCAAACGTATTTTTTTATCAATTAGCTCCTACAATTGCGATATTTCAGTAAGTTCTTTATATTCATTCGATAAGGAGCTTTCGATGTTGGTACTACTCCCGGTACTATATCGATCGTAAAGTCTATGTCCCTTTTCAAAGGTAGTCTAGGGACGTCTTCTAGAAATATGTCTCTAAAATCTTTTAAGATCAGTATATACTCTATTTTAAGTTGGTTATCTTATCCTTGTCGTCCATTACATAGACTGCAAAAAACTTGCATCCCTTACGTACATATCTTTTCATATGCAAGGAAAATATTTGTTTGATGGTAAATTTTCTATGAATTCCCATTTAATTGTATTGCCATTATCATCCATACATGTAAAAAATTTGTCGTAGAAGTTTAACATAACCCTATGTATTCACTTTTATTTTTTATGTATTGTACCACGATGTTTATTCCAGGAAGTGTTTGTAATGTAATTGAGTCATGTCATGCTGCGATGTTTCGATCAAGAGTTTCTATAATGTAAACAACTAATGCCGATTCATTGTGGGTAACCCTCCTATTTATCAAGTGTTAAAGTCCCTGCAGTTGCGGGGCCCTAGGGTTGTTAGACTCACCTAGTGAAGTCGGCCCTAGTGAGTTATTGTCAAGTCGGGAATTAGTATAAATATAGAGTGAGCCTCTATATTTATCACACACTCACTCACACTCAGTTGTAGTGCATAGCTAAGGGAGAAGAAGTTGTTGGGGCTAGAAAGAAAGAGGTTACTGCTGTCGGGAGATCATCTTACTGTTTTTGGGGTCTTACTTTTGTTGTTGATTCTATCTCTGAGGAAGTTGCGGGGTTTTTTTCCATTTATGGTTTCCCCAAGGAGAAAAATTGTGTTCATTGTCTCTTGTGTTTGACTGTTGTGCTTATTATTCTCCCAGTTCAATATCCTAATATAATGCTAGCTTAAATGTTAAAAATCTAACATGGTATCAGAGCTAACTTGAGAAGAAGACACTATGCAGCTGCGGGAACTAGGGTTTTCTACTTTTTGGATCTCTCTCCATAGATTTTCAGCAAAAGAAGGTTGGGATGACTCTCCTCCCTAGGGCGCATCTTTCTATCGAAACAGAATCTGATTCTGAGCTTTTTCAGTTTTGGACTCGACACTATTGCCAGAAATTAGGGCTTTCCACAGAAGTGGAATTTTTGAGTGAGCCCCGGCCCTGATTGATATCCTCCTCAAAATCAAAGTTTATAGATCAAAATCAAAGCATTTGGTTGCATAGAACTCTGGGAAAGTCAAACCCTAATATGCTCCTGAACAAGCACTACAGAAATTCAGCTCCAAATCCATATACGACATCTTGACCTGGTAAGATCTAAATCTTTTGTATTTTCATTTGAGTTTCTTAGTTAAGATGTCTCCTCATACCAAGTTTTATGGAAATCTTCGGGGAGTTAATAACTTCCGAGCCTAGAAGTATAGGATCTCCCTAGTCCTAGAAGAAAATGAGTTCGACTCCTATATCAATGAGGAGGTTCCAGTTCCAGAGGAAGATGAGGCTAAGGCCTTACATAAGAAGAAGTTGGTCATGGCTAAGACGGTTATTCTTGATTCAATCAAGGATCACCTCATACCACAGGTTTCCTCCCTCAAGACACCTAAAGCCATGTTTGATGCCCTAACCAAATTGTTTGAAGGGAAGAACATAAACTGGAAGATGACTTTGAGGAACCAGTTGAAGAATGTAAAGATACAGAATGAGGAGACCATCCAATCATACTTTAAAAGGGTCTCCCAGATCAAAGAACAACTTGAAGAAGTAGATGAAGAAGTGGAGAATGCATAAATTTTGATGACAAACTTGAATGGTATTTCTAGGTCATGGGATTCTTTCATCCAAGGAATCTGTGCTAGGAAGAAGCTATTCAAGTTCAGTAGACTGTGGGAATAATTCTCACAAGAAAAGCTTGAATAGCAACTCAAGAAGAAAATATGGGAAGTGAATATCAATCTCTCACAGTACACTCTAAGAAAGGAAGAAGGGAAAATCATCATCACCAAGGTAAGCATTCTCATCAGAAAGATAATTTTGTGAAAAAGGATCTATCCAAACTCAGATGTGATACATGTGATGAAAGAGGACACTTTGCTAGAAATTGTCCCATGAATAAGAGTGGATCTAAGAAGAAGAAGAAATCCAAAAGAAGACATCATGCTCACACTACTGAGGATGATGATCCTCCCAGAAAGAGAGTAAAACAAGAAAGTGAAGACTCTTCAAGTGATGAAGAATATGTTCTAATCTTCACTCTCATGAGAACTATCACACATGGAAGCAAAGATTGGCTTATTGAAAATGGGGATTCCAAACACATGATAGGATTCAAGGAATCTTCTGAGAAACTATCCGAACATATTTCACCCCATAAGGTGAAACTTGGGGATGACTACCAATATTCCATAAAAGGCAGTGGTGAATCCTCCTACAAGATAGAGTCTAGAAAGTCTATGAAAATGAAGGATGTCTTATTTGTACCAGAACTAAAGAAGAATATTTGCTCCATATCGGCACTGGATGTAAAAGGCATGAGGGTTGCATTTGTAGATGGCCAAGTCCTCATGTGGCCAAGAGGAAAGACTATTAACAATGCAATAGTAATTGGAGAATAATAAAGAGGATTATACAAATTGAAGGTCCATCCTCAATAGGCTTTGGTCCATGACACAGTAGAGCCAAATGCACTTTGGCATAGAAGGCTTGCACATGTACACTACAGAGCACTACCACTTGCAAGCAAAGTTGTTGAAGGTATTCCAGAAATACAGTCAAAACATGATGGAGTTTACAAAGGATGTGTGAAAGGAAAGAACACAAAGAAGACATTTCCAATAGCGAAAGCAAAGAAAAAGGAATCTTGGAAATCATTCACTCTGATGTATGTGGTCGAATGTCATCTAGTTCTTTAAGCAGGTATGTATACTATGTTTCTTTTATTGATGATTTTTCTAGGAAGACATGGATATACTTTATGAAGAACAAAGATGAAGTTTTTAGAAAGTTCAAGGAATTCAAATCCTTGATCGAGAACCACACAGAAAAGAAGATTAAGACCTTTCGATCAGATAATGGCAAAGAATTCACATCAAATGAACTCAAAGATTTATGCAAAAATTCAAGGATTAAGAGGGAGTTATCCACTCCATATAATCCACAATAGAATGTGGTTGCAAAAAGGAAGAATAGAACTATCATGGAAGGGGCAAGAGCAATGCTTCATGATCAAGATCTTCCCATTCATCTATGGGCAGAAGTTGCGAGAACAACGGTGTATCTACATAACCGTACTCCACACAGACTACTCAAGAAGAAGACACCTGAAGAAGTTTTTTTCGGCAAGAAACTAGAAGTCAGCCATCTCAGAATATTTGGCTATCCAGTGTACATACACATTCTGAAAGAAAAGAGGACAAAATTAGATCCTTCAAGAAAGAAGGGTATATTTGTGGGATACTCTGAAATATCGAAGGATTACAGAATATAATTCCTAGGATTCAATAATATTGACATTAGCAGGGATGTAACATTTGATGACGACTTAGCTTACAATAAATCTAGAAAGAGACCTGCTCAAGAACATGAAGAAACAAAAGCAGCCAAAATTCATGACACAACCATGAACGAAGAAACTCAAGAAGAAGATCGAGAATTCGAAGAACCTCAAGAACCTATAGATCCACCTCAGGAGAAAAATCCTCACAAGAGGAAACCTGCTTGGGTATGAGAAGCTATCAAAGGTGTAGAAAGATATGGGGCTCTAGAAGAAAATCACAAAGAAAGAAAGAGGACCAGGTCCTTCTCCAGGTATGTAGCTTTATTATGTGAATTTATCAATAAAGAACCTTCCAAATATGAAGAAGCAGCAGAAAGGAAAGAATGCAAGGATTCTATGATCGAAGGTGTTATTTTTTTATCACATAATCTAGCATTATGATCTTAGGATCTTTTCATTGAGAGAATAACAAGAACAACAATAAAACATAAGCACATCACAAGAGACAAGAGACACAAAGAGTTTTTCTCGGGGAAACCATAAATGGAGAAAACCCCGCAACTTCCTCAAAGATAGAATCACCACAAGATGTAAGACCCCAAAACAGTAAGATGCACTCCTGACAGCAGTAGTCTTCTTCTTCTGTCTAGTCCCATTATTTCCTTCCTCACTAATGCGCCACACTTGAGTGAGTGAGTGATGTGTTGCACAAGTTATAAATAGAGAGGCTCTCACTCTCTATTTATATTCTTCCGTTCACTTGAAGTGCACTCAATCATGTCAGCCTATCTTACCAATTACTTACTAGAGCCTACATCTCTATGAGTGTATAATAACTCTAGTGCCCCACCACTTGTGGGGACTTTGCCTCCTCGAACCAATAGGAGGGTAACACAATGGTGGAGACTATTGCCCCAACTTACAATGACTCACCTAGGGTCTACTTCACTAGGATAGTCTAATAACCCAAGGGCCCCACAACTATGGGGACTTTAACCATTGACCAATATGAGGGTTACCCACAATGACTTGACATGACTTTCTCATTATAGAAACTTCCCGATCAGAACATCGGGTCATGACATGACTCAAATACATTATAATACATCCTGGAATAAACATCGGGTTACAATAGATAAGAAATACATTCCGAAGTTACAATTACATCAACACTCCCTCTTAACTAGGAAGGTATTTTCTCGACACAATATATATCAGCACAAGTCTTCTTATTTTTATCATCTGGGTCATCGTCAAGTCCTCGTCATCTTCAATTCATCTTCATCTTCAAGTCATCTTTCATTTTTCAAGTCATCTTTCATTTGGATCTGAATCATCACTCGATCTAGATCATCATCACTGAATCATACTCGATCATCACTGGATCATACTCGATCTGGAACATCGTCACTAGATCTAGATCATCACTGGATCTGGATCATCATCACTGGATCTGGATCATCTCTCTATCTGGATCATCATCACTAGATCTGGATCATCTCTCGATCTGGATCATCATGGTACATCATCACTAGATCTGGATCATCTCTCGATCTGGATCATCTCTTGATCTGGATCATCACTGGACTGGATCTGGATCATCACTCGATCTGGATCTAGATATAGATCATCTCTCGATCTGGATCATCACTGTTGGATCTATATCGTCACTCGATCTAGATCTCTCGGAGTCATCATAACTGGATCCGGATCATAGCTCGATCTAGATCATCACTGGTCATCATCATGTGTGTACTATCTCGTCATAGGAAGTTCTACAGATCCAACCCTTTTTCATGCTGGTTGTAGGCCTAGCCACCAGGTAGGTCTTCGCCCAGCACTTACATCTGACCTGCTCGTCAGAAAGGCACGCCCAACACTCACATTTGATCATGCAGTAAACTACAATCACATCAGAAAGGCCCAGCACTCACATTCACTAGCATGGTAGGCACATCCACTACCATCTTTGAAATGGCTCTACACTTATATCTGACCTACTCATCAGAAGGGCACAGTACTCACATCCATCCAGGCTGGAACCACATCTGCCACAATGATGAAAGAACCCTGTTATTTTCACCCAGGATGGAACCAGATCTACCACAATGATGGAAGACTTTCAACTAGGATGGAACCACATCTGCCACAATGATGAAAGAACCCTTTTCTTTTCACCCAGGATGGAACCACATCCACCACAATGATGAAATATTTTTGCACTCACATCTGACCTGGTAGGAACTGAATCCTACACCCTCATCAAAATGGCCCCCAGTCCCTGACTGAGCTACCTGGTAACAGACCAGGTGCCTCCACTCTCTCAGAGAGTGGCAGTTGCCCTTACATCTGTCCTACTCGAAAGAATGGCCAACACTCACATCTGACATGGGAGGAACCTAATCCTTTAGCCATGACAGAATGGTTTAGCCCTTACATCCAACCTGCTCATCAGAATGGCTCTCTCAGTCCTAGACTGAGTGTTCCTGGTAACTGACCAGGTGCCTCCATTCCCAGAATGGCAGTCATCACTCATATCTGACATGGAAGGAACCAAATCCTCTCACCATGACAGAATGGATCAGCCCTTACATCTGACCTACTCGTCAGAATGGCTATGGATCACAGCACTCATATATGACATGGAAGGAACTGAATCCTCTCACCATGACAGAATGGCTCAGCCCTTACATTTGACCTGCTCATCAGAATGGCTTTGGATCTCTAGCACTCATATCTGACATGGAAGGAACTGAATCCTCTCACCATGACAGAATGGCTCAGCCCTTACATCTGACCTGCTCATCAGAATGGATTTGGATCTCATCACTTTCTCTTGGAAGGAACCTCGATCTGGAGAACACCAATTCTCTCTCTGAAGTACTCGAACTTCATCCTAGCCAATGGCTTCTTCAATACATCAGCTATATGTTCCTTCATCACAACATACTGGAGCTTCAGTGCTCCTCTCTGCACCATATCCCTGATATAGTGATACTTGATCTCGATATGCTTTGACTTGTCATGGAACACTAGATTCTCTGACAACTTCACGCAAGTCTAGTTGTCACAATGTATACAAGTAGCATCCATCTGGAGATCAAATATATCAAACAGTAGCTTTTGCAGCCATACTACCTCACAACTAGTTGAACAAGCTGCGACATACTCTGCTTCAGCTGTACTCAGTGCCACACAGGATTGCTTCCTACTAAAACAAGAGATCACACCCGATCCCATACTGAAGCAACATCCTGAAGTGATCTTCCTGTTGATGGCATTGACTACCCAATCTAAATCAACATAACCTTCCAGTTTAATATTTTGATTAGTATCGTACTTGAGCCCATAATCAACTGTACCCTTGCATACTTTGCAACCATCAGGTGAACATGTCTCAATATGTTCACATCAAAGCAAATATCTGGTCTCACATACATCAAGGACCCAATCATCTGACAATACATCGTAGCATCAACCGTCTCTGATGAAGCATCACTCAATAGCTTCATGTATGATACCATAGGTGTGGTCATGTAGTCCATCATCCTGAACCTATTCAGGATCTCTGCTACATACTTCCCTTGTCCACACCTCCATGCCTATAAAATAGTGCATCGACACATAATAGGAGCATCACTGGTATTCCGCCTTCAACCTTGAAGAAAAGGTTGGAATCCACTTTACTCTCAGTAACGCCTAGATTCATCAGTAATCTATCCATCCTATTGTACCATGTCGAACCTTAGATATTTTTCGTTACTCCCTATGAAATAGAGCATCATACTCCCTCTGTCTTTCATACTCTATGCACTAAAATATTCTGTACCAGAGTGACAAGTAGTATCCGTCTAGTGTATATACTTGCATCTTCAACCTTGTAGCAAAGGTTAAGATCTTCATCAATATCATCATGTATGTGTTATCCCATGGGTGTCTTCTGAACTCGTACAAGGCCTTCTTTCATTTGCACACATGATTATACATGTCATGTGACTTCACTTCCAGTGGCTGCAAATATCTCTTCTTAGTTTATGTCTTCTTTTCATGAGAAGCCTCATGCTACGAATCTTTCTTTGTATCCCATGATGTTTCCATCTACTCCATGATGGAACTACGAACTTCTCTTCAGGTCTCGATACTGCATCCTAGACATCATTCTTCTTCAACTGGTCTTCTTGGTTACTTCTTCATAGTTGGAAGATTTTGCATCAATGATGTCGTTGTATTCATCATATTATTCTTCATCTTGAACTGTCGTCACTTGTTCTTCGGAACAAGTTTCATCCTTCTTTGCTTGCAGGCGATTATGTATGCGATTTTTCCTACAAGTAAAATGCATTTGTATGGTTAGAAATATTTCATAAGGAATATTTATACTGGAAAGTTCTTATGCATAAATATATGATCATGCAACTAATTTAGCCAATACAACATTCATCCATATCCCACTGAAACTTTCTAGATGCCTTCCATCTCTACCAGGACAACATTGAGATTGCGCACTTATCCAATATGTCAACAAAGAGCTTTCATTCTAGATAAGTAGCAATGGAGAGTTGTATAGCACCATGAGATACTTACCCATCACATTCATATTAGTAGTATACTGTCATTAATGCAAACATCCTATCATGCATAATACATCAACTGAATATAACAAATGCATAACAAAACAATATCATGAAATGACAATTGAATACTTATCTTTTATTTGATTCGTGGGTATACTCCTTCTTGAGCCTTCAGCTTCATCGTCTTACTCATTCATGGTAGCATTGTTTCTTATCCAAATGCTAAGGTGGATAAGAACTTCTTCAAGAGTTGAGTTCTTCATATTACTCATTACTTGAGGTATCTTCTTTGAGAGCTTGATCTTCATTTGCTTCCATCTTCTCTTCTCTTCTTATGAGTTGAGCTTCTTTTTCTTCCTGGAGTCTGCTGAAAGTAATCACTTCCTTCTGGAACACATTCCTTGAATGAATGAATTCCACGATCCTGGGAGGCCATTCAAGGTGGCCATCACCACTTATTCATTCTTCACCTTTTCTTTTACCACTTCAAGTTGTTCTTTGATTTGAGATACTCTTATGACTACATGGTCTCTGCATTCTGGATCTTCACATTATTCAACTGGTTTCTTAAGGTCATGTTCTGATTTCTGTTCTTCCCTTCAAATAGATTGGTCAAGCAATCAAAACATCATTGGTGTCTTTAGGGAGACACTTATAATACAAGTTGATTCATAACTGAATCAGCAATGATTTTCTTGGCCTTGACCAAGTTCTTCTTGTGTAAGGCTTCTAGCCTCATCTCCCTCTGGAACTCGAATCTCTATACTCATGTAGGTGTCCAATCCATTTTCTTCAGAGAGATCATATACTTCTAAGCTTGGAATTTGTCAACTTCATCAAGCTTATAATCAATCTAATGTGATAGATCACTTTGAAATGAGAACCTCAAATGAAAATAGCAATAGATTAGATCTTACCGATTTGAGGTGTCTGTCCTGGTTCCGAAGCTGGCTAATCTAGGGTTTGTCATAGAAACCCTAATTTTCAAAACTTGGAATATTTCATATATGATTGGATATAAAAATATATCTCTTTAAATGGATCTGTCCAATGTACCCCTTTTCTGAAAACAGTGGAGGGAAGCTCACGGAACAGGAAGCCCTAGATTTCCAATTTCTTCTGCAGAAATGCCTATTATTGTTTCTGCGATATCTCCGAAATGATTGATCCTCTATGTCTGAAATTTCATACTAAGGTAAAATCCAATGTCCCTAATACAAAATAATAGGTTTCATCAGAATTGGTTTCACCTTTAGGGATTGATGGTCCATTTCCCAAAGTGACCTGTTACAGGACTGTTCAGAACAGTGAAGTTGTACGGAATGCCACGTGTCACTGGTTCATCTTATGAGTCTGATATTTGAACCACCAAAATTAAAGTCCATGTCCTTTCTAGAAAATCTTCAAGAATTCCATTTGGACCTTTGTATCCCAAGATATTGCAATTCTCCCCAGGTGTCCTGTTTATGGATGATTTCTGGAAGAGGCTGGAACCCTAACTTTGAGAGATCATATCGCCTAGAATATAGCGAATCTAAGGCTGAATTTTGGACACAGTGTTATTCAGGATTTCAGATTTGGACCTTACTATTTTCATATTCTGATACTTCTCCGACCTCGAAATATAGCGACTGTACCAAAATGTATCGGTTTTAGTATTTAGGGTTTTTCAAGCTCGGGGTCAAACTAGGGTTTGACTTTTCCGGAGTTTCACCCAACCAAATTTCTTGATCCAGGTCTCTAAACTTTAGTTTTTATGAGGATAATAATCCTATGCTGGTCTCACTCAAAAATTCCTCTTCTGTATAAATCCCTAATTTCTGCATCGAAAACTGAAAATGCTCAGAATCGAATTCCACTTCGACAGAAAGATGCACCCTTCAATGGAGAGTCATCCTAGCATACTTTTGCTGATAGATTGTGGAGAGAGACCCAAAAATTAAGAATACCTAGCTTCTGTAGCTGTGCAATGTCTTCTTCTCAGGTTAGCTCTGATACCATGTTAGTTTTTCATCACATAAGCTAGCATTATGATCTTAGGAACTTTTCACTGAGAGAATAACAAGCACAACAATAAAACATAAGCACATCACAAGAGACAAGAGACACAAAGAGTTTTTCTCGGGGAAACCATAAATGGAGAAAACCCCACAACTTCCTCAAAGATAGAATCACCACAAGATGTAAGACCCCAAAACAGTAAGATGCACTTCCGACAGCAGTAGTCTTCTTCTTCTGTCTAGTCCCAGTATTTCCTTCCTCACTAATGCGCCACACTTGAGTGAGTGAGTGATGTGTTGCACAAGTGATAAATAGAGAGGCTCTCACTCTCTATTTATATTCTTCCGTTCACTTGAAGTGCACTCAATCATGTCGGCCTAGCTTACCAATTACTTACTAGAGCCTACATCTCTATGAGTGTATAATAACTCTAGTGCCCCACCACTTGTGGGGACTTTGCCTCCTCTAACCAATAGGAGGGTAACACAATGGTGGGGACTATTGCCCCGACTTACAATGACTCACCTAGGGTCAAATTCACTAGGATATTATAATAACCCAAGGGCCCCAAAACTATGGGGACTTTAACCCTTTACCAATATGAGGGTTACCCACAATGACTTGACATGACTTTCTCATTATAGAAACTTCCCGATCAGAACATCGGGTCATGACATGACTCAAATACATTATAATACATCCCGAAATAAACATCGGGTTATAATAGATAAGAAATACATTCCGAAGTTACAATTACATCAACAGAAGGATGTTGCCCAAGACCAGAAGGGAAGTTTGTTGTAACTTCCAAATGGATCTACAAGATCAAGCATGCTGCAGATGGCAACATAGAGAAATATAAAGCAAGATTCGTGGCTTGTGGCTTCTCACAAAAAAAAGGAATAGATTATGAAGAAACTTTTGAACCTGTAGCTAGATACACTTACATTAGATAAGTACTTGCTCTGGTTGCAGTGATGAAATGGAAGATACACCAAATGGATATCAAGACTGCTTTCTTGAATGGTGTAGTGGAAGAGGAAGTGTATGTAGAGCAGCCACTCGGGGGGAATATCTATCGATGGCTCCTCATCTTTTAGGAATTTGAATTTGAGGTCATATTTAAACCCGGTTGAATGAAGATCAGACCTAACCACTGGTCGAGGATAGAAATTGGTGAAGAACCAACCAATCTGGAGGACAACTTTCCTGACGCGCAATTGTTTGCAATCACCATGATGGAGGATTAGAACAAGGATTTTAACGTTTTCATCCACTTCTTGAGTACAGGTTATGCACCTAAAGGATTGTCCACTACACAGAAGAAACATTTGGTTGTCAAAGTTGTTGATTATACTTTGATTGTGGGCCATCTATATAAGCTGGGAATGGATGAAATATTACAACGCTATGTTTTTTACTATGAGCGACAGTGGGTAATGAGTGAATCACATTCTAGTGTCGCAGGAGGAAACTATGATGGAAAGGAAATCATGCACAAGATATTGCAAGCTGGACTATGGTGGCCAACCATACATATGGATACTAAGAGCTTCTGTCGGCATTGTGATATCTGCAAGAGAACAGGAAAACTGTCACGTCGCAACAAAATGCTTCTTTCGTCATAGATAACCCTTCAAGCATTCGACAAGTGGGTTGTTTATTTCGTCACACCGATCATTCCACTAGGGAAGAGGACTGGTGTGGGCTACAATATTACTGTGATAGACTATTTAACCAGATGAGATGAAGCCGCGCCTATTAAATATTGCACCGTTGTGACTGCGACGAAGTTTTTATTTGAAAATTTGGTGACCAGTTTTGGCTGTACAAAAATTATGCTCAGTGACCAAGGTATGCATTTTGTCAACAAAATGATTGCTGAGGATACTACAGAGTTCCATATTCAGCACAAGAAGATGACATCCTATCATCCTCAACAGAATGGAACGGTTGAATCCTTCAACAAGATTCTGTAGAATGCATTCATTAGAGGAATTTTGGGGTCTAAAATGGGCCTCCTAAGGAAAATAATAAAATAATAGTTAAAATAATAAAATAATAGTTAAAATAATAAAATAATATTGATTAATTTTGGAGGAAGAAAGAAAAAAACTACTTTTTGTGTTCATATTTTCGAAATATCTCATTGTGTTTTTACTCAAATTTCGATCGGGAGAGCTCGTTGGATGCGGAATTTGATTCTGCATCCAACAAGTACCCACACTGCATACTTTTGATGGACCATACTACCCCAAAAACAAGAAATACCTGAAAAAATGTGATGATGACATTTGAGTAAAAACACAGGGAGATATGTCGAAAATACAAACAAAAAAAGCAATTTTTTTTAATGACAAATATGCCAATTCAACCATTATGGTTGACTTATTTTATTGAAATTCTATTGGTTCTTGAATTCCAACTCACAAAAACTTATTTTGGCACATTTTCTTATAAGGCGCATTTTAGACCCCAAATTTCCTCTAATGAACCAAAGTGTGTAATGTGCACCGGGATGATTAGGATAAAAAAGTTTCAGTTGTGCTTTGAGTGTATCACATAACTTGCAAGCGACTAACAGGGCACACTCTATTCATACTAGTGTATGGACAAGAAGTTGTTATGCCGATGGAGTATATTGTGTCAAACCTACAGATTGTTTCACTAAAAAAAATGACTGATGGATATGTTGTCTAAAATAGGTTGTTGCAGCTCATTCAGATGGAAGAGGAATGCTTCGTCGCAGGATTTCATCAAAACATAGAGAACCAAAGGAAGAAAAAATAGCATGATCGCCATATCAGGATTAAGCCATTCAAATTCTGAGGACTTGTTTTACTGTATGACAGTAAATTATTCAAACATCCAAGGAAGTTAAAAATGCATTTGCTAGGTCCATATTTGATCGTGCACATCACTAGCGCTGGCACAGTAAAATTAGAGAAGCTAGATGGAACATACATCGTAAGTATGGTAAATGGAAGGTGCACGAAACCTTACTATGATGGTCGTGATATGTCTGGGTAAGGTAGCGTCATGCATGTTTAAAAAAAACATAGAGAGATAAAAGAGAGAAAAAAATGGAAGGAAACCATTCTGTCGCACATTTGCGATGGAAGCCAGAGAATTATAGTAAATAGCGAGAATGACAACTAGCCGTCATTAAATCCACGATACTCAAAAAGATATAGGCAGTTATGACAATGAAGTGTCATTAATTCAATGAGTCTGAGAAGAATCACGATGTGCATTTTGGTCCCATCAGCCGTCTCCGTCATAACTTCCATAATTGTCTTGACAGGTACATCTCAGAAATCAAGTAGGTGAATTTATGAGGAATGCGTCAAAGGAGAATCCAATGTGATCGACAAGACGTTAATATGCCACCAAATAACTGCATGCAGTACAGGCGCATCCCTATAAATACGAGGATTGAGTGACAAGAATTATTTTATGTGCACATAGAGAACTAGAGCGGACCAAATCTTGGGATTGAGAGTCGATGCTAATGGTTATTGAGATTTATAATGCCAATGAGCAATATAACATGAATATCACCTCATCGTGTTTGATCAAAGAAGAAATTATGTTTCCAAAGGTGCAGCAGCAAAAACAAGAATTAGAAATGATGGCGCAACCAAGACAACAAACAGATCTTGTGACTGGTTTGGCTCCCATTCCAGCCTCTAGTTCGAGCCCCATGCTGAACCCTATTTAGAATCCGCATGTTAATCCATCAGTTACAGGTCCAAAACTAGTCGTATCACTAAGAGAGGTTCCAGAATCATCAAGGCTGAATATATCTAAGAAGCGTAAGGCTAAGGCCACTATGGATATGCTTGTTGAGCACATGCCGAGGGAGGAAGCACCAGACTCTCTACCACACAAGGATGTGGGTGCCACCATCAAAGAGAACATGTTACCACATTATGTTAGGCTAAGGAGGGAACAGGTGCTAGAGGTAAAGATTCCACAGAAAGTGCACTCATCCTTAGAGACACTTTGGATCCGTACTAGTGTAGCCTTGATTATGGACATGCTACCGAAGCTGTCCAAGCTTTATTTTGAGGATGTTAACACCTTGTTGAGGAATGAAAAGTCCCAGGGAACAAAATTATGGATTCTCCTCGATAAGCATTCCCAATTAGCTCATTATTGTTCGGTATGGGGAATCCGTCTGGTTTACGGTCCGACTACCGTAGGTCAAGTAATGGTTAAATCTTGTTTTACTGGTTGTGGCTTGGTCCACTATTTAATTCTATTTTTTATATTTATATATGATATGCAAGTGCCTAATTAAATGCAATCGATAAAGATAACAAAGATATCACAATGTGATGTGTAGGTTCTTACCTCTTTCACTTCTAAATCATAAACAAAGAACAACTTATGCTAATGCTCACTAATTCTATCTAACCTATACCTAGGGAGAAAGATTGTAATTAATGATGAGTAATGTACTGTAAAAAATGCATAGAGAATATTACAGATAGTTGTTCATAATTCAGAATACATGAATGTAAGTAGAAACATAAACAAAGAGATAGCTCATTGTTAGTTAAAACATTCATTACTCAATAGAATGCGTAAGTTTCACAAAATAAACACGAAATAATTCATAACTTGGAAATAATTCATAAGTTAGAATGATCTCATTGTTCGTAGAAAAAGTTGAAACATAAGTAATTCAACATTCAAACAATCTATAGCATGCATTTGAGACTTCATAGCACCTTCTCCAGCACGAAATATGACTTCTTTATTATAAAAGGAAGTAGTTCTTCTTACAATAGCTTTTTAGAAAGATAGCATGAAAAAGATCATTTTCCCTGTCAACTTGATCTCTATTTATACAATTTCAAATGTCTCTTTGTATTCCTTGCCCTTTGGGCTTCGTTTACAAATCAGTTATAAAAAAGGCCTTTTCCCCTAGTAGGCTTGCTAACTTAAGTATAATATTACAAAAATGTACTAATAAAACAAACATGCTAAGTGGACCTAGCCACATCATTTATGAATTTCTTCCAAATATTAGCATCTGTTGCTATGGTCTCAAACCCTGATGGCTCTAGGAATCTGATAGTGACCTCATGTTTGGAAACTTGGGCTTTTATATTTACCACTCTGGGTTGAATCAAATGAATTTGATCTTCCAATAGATGATTGGTCACTGCTGCCTGGGATATTACCATTTTCAGCACCTTCTCTTCTAAACTTTTGACCCGCTGAATACCCAATTCATCCTCCTGCCATCTAACCTGCAATTGTCTTAAATATTATTCATGCTTAGGTAATTCTTCTAACCTTTTATTTGTAAATGTTTGAAAATTGTTGTAAGTTTTGAGCACCTTTCTACAGAATTCTATGCAAACACCTTTAGTCCTCTGGACTTCCTTTACCAATTCTTCTGCAGCTTTACTCCCAAATTCTATCAGTTCGTATTCCAGCTTCATTGTCACTAAGTCTTTGATGACTGCATTAGCTGGAGGTTCATTGTTTGTTTACAACCAAGTCAAATGTCCAGGAAGAATTTGCAGGATATCCTGGGTCCTTTCTAAAAAATAATAAGTTGTACTCACAATCTCCTCCAACCTCATTTCTACTTGCCAAACTTTCAACATCTCATTTTCTATTTAAAGCTGCATCTGATAAATTTTACTTCTGAGCATGAGGGTATGCTTCGTCAATGGCTCAAAATCTATTCTTTTCTCATTTTTTGCTTTTAATAAAACTTCCAGTGAATCCTTTTGGGCCTCCAATGCTGCTACTTGGGTTTCATAATGCTTGGCTTTCCCTTTAGCAGTAGTCTTTTGCAGCTCCAACTCTGCCACTTTATTTTCCAAACTTCCTTTCTCCTTACTCAACTCTTCATATGATGATTTCAAACTGTCTTGTTCCTCTAATATTTGATGTCTCTGTTAAAGCCCTTCAAAATATGATAAGGTGGCCTCATATTTCCTTTTGGATTCTCTTCCTACCTTTTCTTATTTCCTCAACACTTATTTCATTTCGACCATCTTCCCCTTGTATTGTTCAATGTTTTCCATAAGCCTATCCACATTGTGAGCATTTGCATAGGCATTTGCAATGCCCATAGAAGCCAATTGCTTCAAGTACTCTTATGCATTATTCATGACCGTTCTTTCTATTGCTGTGGTCATCGCTGGCTGAGTTATCACCTTCAAAGTTTTCTCTATCCTCCATGTAATAGATTTTGTCTTAGGATCAAAAAGAATATCCTCTAAACATGCCACATTGTATTTCTTTGATGGTGTAAAACGTACGAGCCCAATTTCAGCTATGGGCACATGACCTCCTGTAAATATGTTGCTAGATGTGGCTGGAAGGTTCTCTGGGTTATCCCTCACAAGGAATTATCATTCAAAATATTGTAAATATGTTAAATTATAATCACTTACTCACTCATGTCATGCACTCGGTTCTTAGTTGTTGAAGATGGCCAGTAATCATTAATGACTACGAGGCACTAGCCATCGAGATGTTAATATGACTGCCGAGTCACTTGGGGATATAATCTAAAGTCTGAGAATGTGTCAGAGACTACTAGGCTTAAAATGAGCTCCAACATTTGTGCTTACTACCTTATATGTGAAACTCGCTAACAATGTCCATTTTTTTTCCGTCAAAATGAAATTCAAAAGGTAGGTTTGAAAAGTCCTCCTCTACAAGAATTCATTTCTTACATGGATATCATGGACTCATGAAAACTATAAAGAACACTTGATGTCATTCAGATACAAATAATGGCATGTATCTAGGATCACAAATTGTGCAGAAATTGATTTATGCATTGCTATAGAGAGGTGTCATTGGTAAGACGATATGGAGAAACAATGGTTATTAATAAAATTAAAAAAACAATTGTTGGCTCAATAATAGTCTTCAGTTTGATGAGTTGAAGGATCATGATGTTATCTCCCTCTGTCCTTTCAAACATTTTTGGTTTCTCACGACATTTGTCCTCAGCGCTACCAAAATAGTTATTGCCAATATGATTGCAAGGCATTCATTGAAGGTGAAGTCCATAATTTTAGGTCTTCTTCCTGATTATCATGCCTTTTGGTAAGACAATAAAGAGGGTAGTGGAAAGCATCAGCATGGAAAATTTTCTCAACATAGAGGTTACACACATTAATTTTTTTCATTAAATAATTTAAATTCCTACCAATGACTATGGATTCAGTGGATTATGGACTAGTACAAAACACAACAAATTTTAGAGCCACGAGCACTTAAATACTCACACCTATAACTTTCTGAAATCAACAATTAATAAACTTCTTTTGGTATTCTGGTTCAATATAAACCATGGATCGTTAGACTCACACATGCAATGAGTTGCAAGGATTCAATTGACTTAGGCCCCTCCATCACATACATGCATGCTTTCACAACAAGCGTTGAAAGAACAATATTTTCTTTTTGCATTTTTTTGTGTGAAAGGGTTTGGTTAATTTATACTTGTCCATTAAATTACAATTATTTATATTTCCCTTCATATCTGAAGGGCTTAGAGAATAAATGCCCTACCAATTGAAATTAAGACCCACCCTTCAAATTTGATCATTGATCCTAAGGAGCACTAAGCAAGCTACAACACTTTGTAGTAAATTGAATGAGTAGAGATATAATGTCTTTAGATGACCTTTGTGGTGTAGACAATTGGTTAGCTTTAGAATTATTCCCTGGTGTGAGTGATATTTCACGTTTACTTTCCATTTTTCCATCCCTTGGTTTCATCAAATCATTAAGGAAGGCATGATATAGTTAATTTAAGAGACTATTGATTTGTGCTAATTTAAGAGCCTTTTGGTTCTTTCTAATCATATATATATAATCCATGGTGGTGAAGAGTGGAAATTTCACTTGAATGATGTTTGGGTCTTGAAGCAAGTACTAGGTTTTTTTATGTCCTCCAATTTTTTATTTGATGATTTTATGCCAATTTTCACCTTAGGGTCGAAAATTAAAATGGGAAAACAAGCATCATCAAGACAAGCTAAAAGGAATAAATCAGAAAATATTATAGACTGATATAAATGTATTTAAAAAAATATTTTCATTCCTGAACGTGCCAAGTAGAAGATCTGGAAATGTACACTCTTCACCACCATAGATTATATATATATGATTGTTGTAGGTTACCACTGGGAAATATGCCTCTGAAGTGCTGGCTTATGCACTATAGAGTAGCAGTGAAGAGGTTAAAACATCCACTCTACATGATCTCCAAGAACTCAACATTATTATTTGTCCATTAAGGTAAAGGTGATGTACTAGAAGATTTTTCTAGACTTGTTGATTTCACTGTGATGTTGAACGTAAATGATGAACATAGAGGAGCACTAAGAAAGCTACAACACTTTGTAGGAAATCGAATGAGTAGAGATATAATGTCTGGAGTAGTCTGCATACATCCTTCACTTGAATGATATTAGTTCTTGGCAATCCTAACATCATTCAAGTGAAGGGTGTATGCACACTGCTGCAATATCATGATTCGACCATGAGGTGCTTAGTTGACTGGAAATTGGGTTAGGTAATACTTCTCCATTAATGGACAATCATGAATCTTATGGTTTATGCTTTAGGGCTTGAAGAAAGTACTAGGTATTATGATGTCCTCTATTTTTTATTTGAACATTTTATGTCAATTTTCACCGTGTTTGATTTTTTTTTGTCCCTCTTACAATTAACATGATAAGATGACCTTTGTGGTTTAGACAGTTGGTTAGCTTTAGAATCAGCAAATATTACAGACTGATATAAATGTATTTAAAACTTTCTCTTCATTCCTGAACATGCCAAGTAGAAGATCTGGAAATGTCCGCTCTTCACCACCATGGATTAGATATATATATATATATGATTGTTGCAGGTTACCATTGGGAAATATGCCTCTGAAGTGCTGGCTTATGCACTTCAAAGTAGCACAGAGGTTAAAACATCCACTCTACAGGATATCCAAGAACTCAACATCATTATTTGTCCATTATTGTAAAGGAATTGTACTAGAATATTTGCGAGGACTTGTTGATTTCATGGAGAAGTTGAACGAAAAAGAGAGGAGACTAAGTAAGCTACAACACTTTGACACACACGAAAAGTGTTGTAGCTTTCTTAGTGCTTCGATTTGTTTCTCATTTAGGTTCAAATAAGCAGTAAAATCAACAAGTACAAGAAAGTATTCTAGTACATCTCCTTTATGGTAATGGAAAAATAATGATGTTAATTCTTTGGAGATCCTGTAGAGTGGATGTAAATGTTGGCTCAAACTCATACACGGGTTTGCATTAGTTTCCAATCAAGGTGGTCTATTATAGTCCAAGCATTAGCATATTCAATAGATTTCTCAAAGCCTGTTTTTCCGTTGTTCGTCACTTTTCATAGGGCTATTCATGCCCAGAACTGCCTCTTAATCCTCCAATTTGGCCAAGATTTAGATGCACACCTGTTCGATCATGGACAAGTGCACAAGGGTGCCCAAGATGGTGAAATAGGGTTGCTTCATACCCTTTTTTACTACCAAACAAGTTTATTTGTGCCCAGAATTCATGTGGATGCTACTATAAGGCATATGAATGAGATTTTAGGGTTGCTTTCACCCACAGATTTCTCATTTTCACAGCCAAAATTGTAAATACCCCCTCTTATTGCCATTGATCATCATTTTTTATTGCTGCAATGTGCCCAGATCTTAAAGTTGGCCTAATTATAGCTTATTTGAGATGCTTTATTGTTTGTTGTAACCTTCAAAATACTCCCAAAGTGCTCATATTTGTCATTTTGATGCTCATACCTAATTCTAGAGTTGTTTATTCCCATAGGACTGACCAACATTGCTCCTAGAGTGACATTGAAAATACCAAGTTTGTTGTGGAAGTCCTAAATAGGGCCAATTCACCTTGGTGTACTAGTTTATTGTTAGAGGAAGGCCTTCTCTCATTATTTGAGGAACATTCACCCTTGGAGACACATGCATAAGGACAGTGTTCAGCCCTACCAAAGGAGAAAGTGATCATTTGAAGCATGCTTACACTATTTTATACACCATTTCATGAGAGATATTACATGCTTGGAAGTTACTCATTGAGCTGGTCCACTTGGAAGTTTGTTCACATGGTTCATGCCCTATGTTGTGAAGAACGTTTTTGTATTTGGGGATTCTTTATAGATTGACTATTGTCACATCGGTGGAATCTAGGGCCTACAAATAAAGTTGTGTTTTACTCCAAATAGTGTTCTGATGTATAGGAATCCTACAAAGCTAATTGACTCGACAATGAAGTAGGTTTAGAGTCTCGATGTTTATATTTCTAGGTTAATCTTTTTTTGGATTGAAGTGTCATGTGTGTGACCTGTACATTCCCACATTCACTTGGTCAATTTAGTATGGATTGAGATGAATTGACCATTTTTTTACCGATCCATTCAGTCATACCCTGATTTGCTTGGTTTGGTACCAAAATTGTCACTCCAATCGTTTCAAAGGCCGAGTCAGCTCGGTTGGGGGTCAACTGGGCTGACATGGCCACCTTGGTAGAAAAACACTTGATTAAATCTACAACTATCATTGTTGAAAAGGGGGTAGGCCATTAAAATGAAAAGGAAATGTTAGGAAAAGGAAATGCAAGCAATAAGTGAGAATGGAGAATTGTATGTAACTAAAAGAGGGGCATACATAAGAATTATTAGGGAATACATTAGAATTTTTTCCAATTTCCAGTGTACTGTTGTAGGAATGCCACTATGCAAATAAGGCATTGACTTGATAGTCACAATCCCATTAGTATCAAAAATTATGGGAGAGATCAAAAAAACATCCCTACACAAATATTAACCGATAAGTATGGTTTTGCTGTTTCATTTGGAGAATAAAATCCTATAACAATAGTTGTTATTATGACTCTTAAGAGGGTCCTAGATGAGATATGTGAACTTTTAGGCGGTTCAAATTTCAAGCAAAATAAGCCATAAACAACAAGTATGTGCACCCTTAAAAACATGGAAAAGATCATAAAACATATTAGGTAAAATGGATAATCATCTACAACATCACAAAATCATTCATGGGAAAACTAAAAACCACTTAAAGGAGATAGTCCATTAAAGGAGAACCTCCAAGTTTTGTATAGACATATATTGGCATAAATTGTTATTTTATATGTGATGCATATGCATAACATATCGTCTCAAGCATGACAATGTTGAAAGGCCAAAGTACATTGGCCACAAGCATAAATATGAAGCTTATTAAGCCTACCCAATTCATGTTAGCAAAAGGAAATGCAAGTGATAAGTTAGAATGGATACTTCTATCTAACTGTAATGTCCCTGTAGGTCCTTGATGCGAATGAGTGCGGAAAAAAGGGTAAAGATTTTTTCTTTTCTTTTTCTTTTCCTTTATTACTACAAAAAGGGTTCAGCCTGTTAGCAACAACTTACAAGGAAACCTTAATTTTATTGTGTCAAAACCATGTGCACTAAAGGGGAATTTGTCCAGTGCTTATTAACCGTACGCCAGCAACATTGTCTGAAAGAATTCTGGTTATATATATATATAACAGCATTAGACATTTCAATTAAAAAAGACAATTTGCTTTTGCTACCATTTTCGTTGTTAGAGCTTACTATTATTTTCACCATAAAAGCCAGTACCTACACTTAACCATATCTTTTTGCATTTAAAACATTCATAGAAAGGTCACTCCCCTAATTATATCATGACAGATAGAGAGATTGACCAAGAACA
>LPNX010981968.1:3508-25528 GCA_001517045.1 Pseudotsuga menziesii
TAACAACCACATCTCGTGTGCCCTATCCTTGCCTGAAATGTGAGGGATTATGTGGTCTTTAACTGCATCTAGAATGATCCTCCTAGCTTTACAGTCCAGCTTGTTGAAGGCTGATAGAGCTGCTGCATCTGTTGATGCGGGAATGACAATCGGATTAGCAGTAGTGTTCATAACTACATCCGGCCATAACTCATTCTCCTCCAGTAACAGTAAAATTCTGGCCTTCCACGACACAAAATTTCCTGTCCCATCCAGTGTATCCTCCAATCTAAGACCTGTAGTCATCTCTACACCAACCCAACAAAGTGCTGCTCACTGACAGAAGGTAAAATACTAAAAGTTTTTGAGTTCTGAAAATTTCTGTGTGTCTGCAAACTATCACTGTTTTCTGCCCCCAAGCTCTGATACCATGTAGAAATTTCTGAGTTTTACTGTTTGCTGGTGTATGTCAACATTTCGTGATTTTCACCTATAGCCGGTTTTGCATAGGCTGTAGGTTACTTATGAAATTTTTCTTAACAATTAAACACACAGTAAAAATTCACTAACGGGATGAAAAACACATTTTAACAACCACAGCATAAAAAATAGACTCAGAGATTTTTGGCCAAATCAAGCCCTGGAAAAACCCCCACGGGGAAAACCAGTCAGAGAGAGAGAGAGATTTTATTATGCTTCAGGATAAAAATCAGACATTAATTTTTACAGTAAAAAATCCAACTTATCTCAACCCAGAAATTTGACCAGCAGACTGTCTTGGTTTCCGTGCTTTTGCTGCCTCGATTTCTGTGCAAACCTCCTTGAAAAATGGCCAGAAATATCAGCGAAAAATCTGCCCTCGAAAACTGTGCCAGCACTCTCAGAATCCGTACTGTACAGACATCATTTAATGCTGCTGTACGACCTCGTTTTCTGTGCCAAAAAAACCAGAATGCTGCCTCGAAAAATGTGCCTGTTAATCACCTCGAAAACTGTGCAGAAAGGTACAGTCCGTACGGACCTCGATTTCTTTGCTGTACGACCTGTGTACGGCCTCGAAATTTGTGTAGGGTACGGACTGTAATAAATGCAGTCCTCCTCTTTTCTGTGCCCTGCTTGACCTCGATTTCTGTGCCCTTCAAACCTCATTGTACGGCTGCCTGGAAAATCGTGCCCTTCTCCTTCTCTTCTCTCTCAGCTCACTCTCCTTCTCCTGAAAATGAAAAGTGAAAGTGATTTGCCTCCCTCAACCCTTTTTGACTAAACCCTAAGTGGGTATCTAATCCAACGGTGGAAAAAGATCCAATCCAATGGCTAAGATTCAATGAGAGTAAAAATCACATTTATTTAAATCACTTAAATAAATTTACTCACCCACTTAAATTTATCAAAAAGTGACTTTAAGTTTATAAAGTCTCATTAAGTAGCTTTTAATGTGAGGGTCACCCTTTTTCCCTCTTCTAAGTGACTTAGGCAAAAAGTCACTTAGGGAACATATTCCTAGGTACAAAAACTAACAGTTATAATATAAACAAAGAAATATAGAGAAAATAGGTAGGTCATGAACCAGTCACAACCGCTGAGCATATCAAAATACCCAGACTGTCTATCTAACCACTGATGGACTGTTCAAAAGAATGAGGAGAAAACTGAGAGTACTAAAGTTCAAGTTAGCTCCCAGAGGCCGAGATTTATAGCCAGAATTAACTATTGACTTAAAACAAAAGAGTCTACTGACCACTGAAATAAAACTGGAATCAAAACTTGGAGACTGAGCTGGTGCAGGGCGAGATTAATCTTTATCCAGGATGATAATCACAGGTCCTTTGCTTCTGCTTTTGGTCATCACTAGCTATGCCAGAGAGCTTGCTAGGTTGACCGGGGTTAGGGGGACGCCAATAAATGAGCTAAGAGTTCACCATAGTTTCCCTGTGACAATTGAAACCTTTTTGGTGAGTTCCCGAGCAAGGGCGTTTAGCTTGGCGTTGAAGTCCATTTGGGTTTTGGTTATGCAGTGAAGCCATCTCTCATTCCTATCCAAGCGATCTACTATGCCGAGACCTTAGTTGTTTGTCATCAAATTGCCCTCTATGCTGTCTGTGAAAACCAATCCGAGCATTGTCTTGTTAAACCAAAGCAAATTTAGAGTTTTTTGGTGTCGTGTTTCCTTAGTGCAAGTTGAGCAAGACTCCCCAATTCTGTAGAGAGCTAGTCTAGAGCAGGGCAGACCAGATTACATTGAATTTGATTTTCCAGACTTTGAATATGACACTTGGACGAAAAGGAAACCTTGCCTGCGTAACAGGCACGAAGAGAGTGATGCTCTCTCAAAACTCGAGGCATGTGAGAGTGGCGAGGGTTGGTGGAGGTCTTCCTTTTCGTTTTCTTGGATCAAACCATGACGAAGGCAACACAGGGAAAATCCTATCCTAGAGCCAAGATGCTGCGAGGGGTGTGGAAATCTAGTCAGAGGTGAATGTTAAGGTGGGAGAGAAGTCAATGGACGTGGAGGGGCAGAGCAAATGGCGTGGAGCATGAAGGCCAGTTTTGATGCCCATCATAGCAGAGTTAATGGCAGTCGAGTACTCCAAAGGGTCGGACATAGGACAGAGCCCTCGCACGAGGGGAAAGGACTTATTGTTCATGGATTTCAAGATAGGTAGTGCAGTCGCAGGTACAACCAAGGATTTGATTGCAAGAGGTGCTCTATGTTGAAATTTGTACCAAGGCAAGTGTTATCCACCTTGTGATGCCTAGGGGTGGATAAACATTTAATGAGGTCCCTAGTTTCTTTATCAAAGTGAGAAGCACTTTATATTTTTAAAGTCACTTTATAAAGGTGGTACTTGGTTACAATCTTTAATTGGTTTTATGAGAAATAAACTGGGAAAAGTATTTAAATGTCTCATTAATTATTTAAATGAATAGGGAGTTAAATTTATTTAATGATAAAAAGTATGAGCATTTAATGAGATCCCTAGATCTCTTCAAGTCTTGTTTAAATCTTGACCATTGATCTTGAGGAAAGTAGTTACCATGAACAAAACTAGGGAAACGCATGTTTTCTAATTCATTGTTCGCTTTCACCAAAGAGATTTTGGAGAGAAAAGAGAAGAGAACAAGAGAGAAGAAAAAGGGAGAGAAGAAACCCTTGCACAAAATTTCAGGTCGAGCAAGAGCACAAATTCCAAGGAGGGCACGATTTCCTAGACCTATCGTATAGCAGCAAAGAGGGCACAAATCTTGAGGTAGAAATCAGGAAGTCCGTACAATAGTAATTGCAGACAGTACAACAACAGAAAGGCACAACTCTTGAGGTAGAAATCAGGAAGTCCGTACAATAGTAATTGCAGACAGTACAACAACAGAAAGGCACAAATTTCAAGGTAGAAGTCAGGCCATAATCCAAGGAGGCCACACAAGTTGCTACAAGCACAAAAACTGAGGAGGGTTGTACAACAATTAATGCAGGCCATATTGCGAAACTTTTGGGCATATTTTCCAAGGTCATACTGCTGCAATTAATGTTGGCATGTGTGGGTTGTACTGTTGTCAGAAGGGTTCAAAATTAATGTTGAGTTTGGCACACTTTTCGAGATGAAAAGTTAAGATAAGTACTGCTGTTCTGAATTTGTAATTTGTCTCTGAAAATAAAAATCTCTCTTTTATCAGGTTTTCTCTTTGGGGTTTTTCTTGGGCCAGATTTGGCTAAAAATATTGGAGTCAAATTTATGGTGTGGCTGTCTTTTATTTTCTGAGTCTTTAAAGTTGTGAAAAATTTCCATGTGTTTCAAGTCAGTTTAATTTTTATGCATAAAAAGCTAATTTGCAGTAGTGGGGTTTGGACTTTAAACTCTATGTGAAACGAAATTTGAAACTGGCTTGGGGATTAATTTTTTTCTTCTTCATGGTATCAGAGCTGCTTTATAGGGCAGAAATAAAATCAGAGGTTAAATTTCAGACTTGGGAAAGAAGGGAGAACAAGTTGGTTGTTGTGTTAACAGGTTCTTGGACTTGTCGTGATTATGGACACTGGGTTAAGAATCGGACATAGGCTGGATGGGGTGGTAAATTTTAGCCCATGGAAGCCTAGAATTGTACTGATTCTACAAGAAAATGAACTATGGGATATGGTTAACAGTATATAGGCACATCCAGTCATGGTTCCTACGGTTGCTACAGATAAAGCTGTGTTCAACAAGAAAGACATAAAAGCGAAAAGGATTATACTTGATGCCGTTAAGGATCATATAATCCTGCATGTCACAGGAAAAGACCATGCTTTTCAGATGTGGAGTGCTTTGACTAACTTGTACCAAAGTTCCAAGGAAAATCAGAAAATGATACTAAGGGAAAAGTTGAAAGGCATCCGAATGAACAAAGGTGAAAACATGGCTTCATACCTTACTAGGATCACCCAAGTCAGAGATGAAGTTGGAGTAGGTGAAGAGGTTGTACAGGCCCCAGGTAGTGAGTTGGTATAGATGACTTTGAATGGCGTGATGAAGCCATGGGTTGTATTTGTGGAGTCTGTAGTAGCTTGTGAGCATTTGCCTTTTTGGGTGTCTTTGGGACGACTTCATTCAGGAGGAGACTCGGAGAGGCTATGTACAGGATAGTTCATCTCATAGCAAGGAAGATAAAGAGAATGTGGCATTGGCAACAAAGGGTGAGAAGAAAAAGTCCAATAAGGGTCCCAAGTGTTAAAGTTAGTGCAGCTGCGAGACCCATTCTCCCTAGACCCATTGTCAGGGAGAATGGCATCCTAGTCAATTAACTAGGATTCTTGGTTAGTGAACCAAGCAGAGTAAGTCCCTGGAAGGTATCCTAGGTATTTTGATTTGTATGGTCCCTTTCCATCTACTTCATTGACAGGATTTGAGTACTATGTCACTTTTATTGATGACTACTCCAGGAAGACTTTGGATCTACTTCATGAGAAACAAGAAATTAGAGGAGGTCTTGAAGAGTGTTGCTGCTTAATTTGCACCTTGGGTAACATGGCAAAAATATTCAAGCCACTGGGTGCGACCTTGGGGTCAAGCTCGAGCCAAGTGCTGTCACCTGATACTCAGCTCCTTCGTCTAGGCCAACTCCTAGTGAAGCCAAGGGGGGTGGACCCTATAAAAGATAAATCTAAGGTTGTTTCTAACTTTGAAAGTAGGAAACATAGATTTTCTAGGAGTTTTGAAATGGAATGAATTTAAACATTACCAATTACTGCAAGTAAAATTATTTTAGCAACCCTTATTCCAATAGACACACAATATTCATGACACATTGCAGAATTAGCTTATGCAAATAATAATAGAATAGATCAGTGCCAAAAATGAAGAAAGTGCTTTGCCAATGTGGGTTGCTAGTGTAGTCTCAGTGAAAGTATTGTAGTGTCTTGGTTGGTAAATTTTAGATTATTAGATGAGTAATTAAAGGAGTGGGTAAATTCTTGGTCGGTTTTATTAATATGGTAATTATCTGGATTATTAGAAAGGAGGGGGATTCTCGATATACCACGAAGGTACAGGGAATATGTCGAGACTCACCAAGTGTGGTAGCACACGAGGGAATGTGGGCTGAATGGAGTCACGAGGGGGATGTTCAACACTACACCAATAAGGATGTAACGTAACGGGGCCCCGCAGTCGCTTTTCAATTGTTCCCGCTTCCTCTGCACAATTTCCCCACACGAAGCAAAACGCAACGTTGGATTTTCGTTGTTCAGGAGATTTATTGAAGGATGAAACTAATTACTAGTCACCCAAATCCTTTTATGATACAACCAACTGATTAGGCGAAACTGCAATGGAAGTAGAGTATACGAGGATGAGGGCCTTGTTGATTTTAAAGATTTTTTTGAACAAAATTTGTCTGATTCGAAAATGTAAATCCCAGGAATCTCTTTCCAGGTTCAGTACTCGGGCAAGCACTTATCCATGAACTGTACTCGGGAGAGCGAGGGGGTTTATTTTAAATACTGCAGAAACAGAAGGAGATATTTTCTAATTAAATTCTACCACGAATCTCTTTCCCTTTTTCAAGATACTCGGGAGAGTGTGGGGTAAGTATTTCTTTTACTTTAATCACCAAAATAAAGCATAAACATAAAAACAAAAAAAACTAGCTAATAATCACAAATCACAAAAATAATCGGATCCCCCCAGGGGGGATGAGGAGTGGGCTTTGGTGAGCCTACTCTAAACCTTATTTACTTTTTACAATGATGAAAAAATGCACTTTGGTCCACAAATCGGGATCCAAAGGCTTACAACAAAAGAAAATGAAAGATTTTTTGTGGAAGGGGAGCTCTGTTGAGCTTTTAATGGTTCATTTTCCCGCAAAACGACCAGAGTTTCCTTCTCCTTTTTGTTATATCTACAAAGAATCAACAAACTATTAAATACAAAAGATGCTCAAAGACACTTTAAGACTGTCTTCGAACAATCTCCAAAAAGTCTTAGAAAAATTCTAAGTCAAACTAGTTAAAAGAACTAACAAAATAACACAACAGGACAAGTCTTTTGTGGATCTTGGCTCAGTTTTAGGGCAGGCAACGAAAAACACTCTTATCTTGCAAAATTGAACTTTTTAAATATAAGAAAATGAAACTTTCATCCTAGCCTTTAGATCTTAACAAAACAGAAGCTAAGAAACAAAAGAATCTATATACTAGATCTAGCTTTGCATTATGAAACTTCTTTATAGAACATCTAGCATCTATTTGTGTTGCCAAAGGAACTAGATCTAATTGTGATTTTAACTTTTAAGAATGATAGATCTACTTCGATTTGCAAGTTAAAAAAGTAACCAAAGAAAAGAAGGTATAAAGAGAAAGAGAAGAGCAGCTTGGATCTTTGAGCAAAGAAGACTTCAAAGGTTTAGATGTGTGGGACACCGAGGGTTTGATATTCCGTAAGAGATCTGAAAGAACAGGAGCAAACAAGCTCTTTGCTTCTTCAAATCGGGTAACCTGCAACTAGCAACATACATGTATGCAACCCATTAAATCTAGAAATGGAATAAGACAAAAGCCAAGAAAATATGAGCATAAACAAATGATACATATAAATCTTGAATCTCTAACCTATTGCAAATAAAGGATTAACTAAATCAAACAAGTTTTAGCAATCCTTCCTACAAAATTAATACCAATCCTACTAGTAGGCTAGATTCTCATAAAGCAAGTGCACAAAGACCAAATAGAAGTTACCTCATGAAATCAAGATAATACGTCCACTCAATTGATAGCATCACACAACATGGACCTCCAAAGCCTCTTTATTTCTCAATAACAAAAGATAGTACAACAACTACAATTCTCCAGCCTCTGCTCAACAAACTTTAACTAGTTTGAATGGGGGAGAGCACAACATTATTTATAGCAAAAGCAGGCCCAGGGGGGCACCACCAACACTGAAGATATTGTGGGATTTGATCCGAGTTAAATTGAGTCAAACAGAGTGGGGATTGGAGAGGTAGGCGACACCTCATTCACCTAACTCACCTATCCACTCATCATGTGCCAACACACTCCCAACGATTTGTTTGCTCATGAGGTTGGTGCCTCCTCCCTCATGTGTGAGCTACTCCACCAACATAATGCGATATCTCAAATCACAAATGATACATGATATTTCACAACTAAAACATAACCAAAGTTCATTTTTAAAAAAATATTACATTTGAGGGGTCCACTTCCCTTACCGTTGCCATTTTGGCTTGGTGCTTAGCGTGAGTTCCTCATGGTTGACGTCACCATTTTTTTTAACTCAAACGAATATAATTTATTTTATTTTATTTATTTTTTGGATTTTGAAGAATTCCTGGAATGAAATAACAATTACTAGATCAACCATTTACAATAAGGTTAGAAGATATCTTATAAAGGACCAAGAAAAAAACAAAATTCTAGAAGGATACAAGTTATACAACTTTAGCGTCAACTTTCACACATATGAACAATTACGACAGAGGCTGAGTAATACAAGATTATCCATTAGGACTGAAGCTTCCTAGAGGAAGAAGATAAGCTTTATTTGCCAAAGAATCAGCTTGATTGTTCAGCACTCTTAGAATATGAAAAGAAGAGACACTTTCAAATTCTTTCAAAATATTAAAAATTCGCTGCAAGGTTTTATCGAGAGACGACCTGTTGAACTGAGAGCCATAGTTTAGCAATTTTATTAAGACCTCAGAATCCCCAAAAATTTGAATATCCTTGAGACCAATCTTCCTAGCAACTTGACAAGCCATAAGAAGGCTGTAACTCTTTGCTTGATTATTGGAACAAATTCCTAAGCCCCAGCAGAAGCAAGAGACTTTCTCATTGCCTGAAGAAAAGATCAATCCGCCGGTACCTGCTACACTTGGATTCCCCTTAGACGCACCATCAAAGAAAATAGTAGCAACTCCCTTACTCTGCCACCAAAGAGAAAAATTATTAGCAGAGAGTCTCACTTGCCAGGAAGGAAACGAAATTGGTTTGTAGGGTTTTAAATCTCTGCAATTCGAGGTGCACCCCAACCAATCTGAGAATTCTTGTGGAATTTTAGAATTGCAATGCCTGACAGTTTCCAGTATTTGTGATTTGATTTTAATGGCAATTTCAGCAGAGGACCACGTTATGTTATTGAATAGACTATCATTTCTCGCCAACCAAACCAGCCACCATACGGTCTTTGGGAACAAATACCAGACATTCGACTACCCATCATGATTCAAAATGGACGTTGAGACCCGATCCTTCCAGGAAGAATACAAAGCTGTGGATGACATGCCAGATGGGGGAGTGATCTGAAGATCTTTGAGAATCAATTTCCAGACTGATTAGATAAACACAGTCTACGAATAAGTGATCAGATGATTCTGACTCAGCTTTGCAGAGACAGCAGCGAAAAGGACTAAGGAACCCACGATGTAGCAGATTTTCGCATGTCAAAACCTTTTGATGCATAACTCTTTGCTTGATTATTGGAACAAATTCCTAAGCCCCAGCAGAAGCAAGAGACTTTTTCATTGCCTGAAGAAAAGATCAATCCGCCGGTACCTGCTACACTTGGATTCCCCTTAGACGCACCATCAAAGAAAATAGTAGCAACTCCCTTACTCTGCCACCAAAGAGAAAAATTATTAGCAGAGAGTCTCACTTGCCAGGAAGGAAACGAAATTGGTTTGTAGGGTTTTAAATCTCTGCAATTCGAGGTGCACCCCAACCAATCTGAGAATTCTTGTGGAATTTTAGAATTGCAATGCCTGACAGTTTCCAGTATTTGTGATTTGATTTTAATGGCAATTTCAGCAGAGGACCACGTTATGTTATTGAATAGACTATCATTTCTCGCCAACCAAACTAGCCACCATACGGTCTTTGGGAACAAATACCAGACATTCGACTACCCATCATGATTCAAAATGGACGTTGAGACCCGATCCTTCCAGGAAGAATACAAAGCTGTGGATGACATGCCAGATGGGGGAGTGATCTGAAGATCTTTGAGAATCAATTTCCAGACTGATTAGATAAACACAGTCTACGAATAAGTGATCAGATGATTCTGACTCAGCTTTGCAGAGACAGCAGCGAAAAGGACTAAGGAACCCACGATGTAGCAGATTTTCGCATGTCAAAACCTTTTGATGCATAAGTAACCATGAAATTTTTTTAACCTTTGGCAGACCAAATGGGGACCAAATCGATTTCCACAGCGCTGGAGAGAGCAAGGAGACATGAGAAGAATGGATTGCTGAAAATCCATGAGCAATTGAATATACACCAGTTGAGCCCTATCCCCATTTATCATTCGAGGAGCGATGGACAAGGGCCAGACCAGTCAAAGCAGCTATCAATAATGTCTGATCCGGAAGATACCGATCTGGCATATCCGGGAACTTCCAGCCATCCCAATTCCCCACGCAATCCTAGGAGCAAATGTCTGTTAATCAAAGAAAGCCTTTATTAGACAACCATAATTTGATCTCAGAGAGCGAGTTGATGGAGGAAAGAGGGGGATGCCCAAGAATCTTGTCTTCCCAAAGAAAAATTCGTTTCCCATTACCTGGAATTCTATAAATTTGCTGCTGAATTAAATTTAAACTTTTCCTACACAAATTCGATATTGCAGTTCCTTTTGGAAGCTTTCCTGGATTTATATTTCTCAAGGATCCACCTTTAATATATTTCATCAAAAAAAAGCTTGCTGACCGGATGATGCTTATCAGCAAAGAGCTGCCAGACTATCTTGCCTCCCAAGGCTAGATTAGCTGATTCAGGATCTCTTACTTGCAATCCACCTTCAGATAGATGTCTTTTAATAGTCTCCCATTTGACCAAATGAATTTTATTTTGATTACCTTTTCCACCATTCCATAGGAAATCCCTGATAATCTTGGCTATCTGGACTGAGATGGACTTGGGGGCAAGAAGTAGTGAAGACTGAAAAATAGGAAGGGATGAGAGTACTGACTTTATCAAGACCAACTTTCCGACTTTCGTCAACCAATGTCCTCCCATAGAGACAATTTTGGCTTTTATTTTGCACAAAACTTCCAACCAAAGCAAAGGTGGACTAGCACCCAAGGTTAAAGGAAGACCCAAGTATTTGATCTTATCCCACTGGTCATATCCACAAAAGCCCAAAGAATTAGCAATTTGCATCATTTTCAAGTGATCCACATTCCACCCGTAAACGACACTTTTTTCCTTGTTAATCAAGGCTCCTGAGACTGAACAGAACTTAAGAAGAATTCTATTAAAGGAACAGGTAATATTTAACGAAGCCCCACTGAGGAGAAGGGAGTCATCTGCAAAGAGCGCATGGTTGATGGGCTCCATTCCTCTCGTTGCCCTAATTCTAGGAATAGTACCAACTGCCATTTTAGCAGACAACATCATGCTTAAAGCTTCAGCCATCAAAATGTATAGGAAGGGTGACAGAGGACAACCTTGATGCAAACCTCTTGAGGCTTGAAAAAAGTTTGCAGGTCTACTGTTGATGAGAGGAGCAATCCAAGGTTTCTCTGTACAAGCTTTAACCAAACTGAGAAACTCCAAACTAAAACCAAAGGTGAGTAGAACTTGGTAGAGAAAAGAGAGCTTGACACGATCAAAAGCATTCTTCATATTAAGTTTAATGATCATACCTTTCTCTTTCCTTATAAAACTGGAATGAATAGCCTCTTGCACTTGGATAACATTGTCTACTAAGTGCCGTCCCTTAACGAATCCCCCCTGCTGAGGAGAGATTAAAGATCCCAACAAAGGCTTTAACTTGTTAGCTAAGAGTTTAGCCAGAATTTTATAAGAGGCATTGCAAAGAGAGATAGGCCGGAACCTATCAAAGGATGCAGGATTGACCTCCTTGGGAATTAAGGCTAAAAAGGTTGAATTGGTACAGTGATCGATTTTTGCTTTCCTAAGGAAGGAGGAAATCATACGAAGCAAATCATATTTAATAATTGGCCAACATATAAAAGTGTATGGAAAAACCATAAGGACCAGGAGCTTTATCTGGCTCCATACCCCAGATTACCTCCACAACATCTTGTTCAGAAAAAGGTTTTATAAGGCCAGCATTTGTCTTAGCAGAAACCATAGAAGGAATATAAGATAGAAATTCAAGTTTGGCTGCATTGTTTGAAACGCCATCCTCAATAAATAACTGATGAAAATGAGAGTTAGCTGCTTGTTTAAGTTCTACTTGACCTTTAATAATTGCTCCCTCACTAGATATAAGATCTGTAATATGATTGCGAGAAATTCTTAATTGGCATTGTCTGTGGAAATATACCGAGTTTTTATCACCAGCTTGTAACCATAAGCTTCTCGACTTGAGATGCAAATTTTCTTCTTCTCTTCGGAAAGAATGGAAAGAATTAGCTTAGGCAAGCTTCTCTGATAACAGAAGTGAATTTGAAATGTCAGAATCCTCCATACTGAACTGGATATCTGCTAAAACTTTCACACTTTCTTTTCTATAGCTGGTTGGATTCGGAATAGGGTTCTTAATCCGGGATTTCAAAGCATACTTAATTTTTTTGAGTTTTTGCTCCCACACGAAACTGGGAGAGCCAACCACATATTGATTCCAAACTTCAGTCACAATTTCCTTGAAACCCTCACGCTCAATCCATAATGGGCTGAAGCGAAAAGGAATTGGCTCATAGTCTTCTTCCTCTTTAATCAATAATGAAATGGGATGATGATCGGAAGAGATCTTTGGCAAATTTTTTGAAGAAATAAGAAAATTCTTATCTAACAAAGAGCTTTGCACCAAGAAATGGTCCAATCTAGCAAGAATGCTAGCTGAACCATATCTGTTATTATTCCAGGTAAATCGACCTCTTGTTGGTTTAAAATTGAGAAGATCCCAAGATTGCAATATGGCCTCCACAAATCTCTGAAGTGGATCTTTTCCCAACACTCCTTTTTTTTCACTAGGATCAAAAATGATATTTAAATCCCCTGCCACAATAATGTTTCGAAGAGATTGTGTTTCCAGAAAATTAGAGGGAGGTCCAACATTCCTTTTTTCTTAATATGGTTTACAGGAACATACATATTAAAGAGGGCAAGAGTTATCCTACTAGCAGAGCAAAGAAGCTTTGAATAGATCCAATACTGGGAAGTAAAAGAGGAGAGCAGGGTATATTTATCCTCCATCCAAATAGTTGCTAGGCCCCCACAGGTGCCCCTAGCACTGACAGCTATTCCATTATTTAGTTTCCACTTAGTCTTGCTTAGAACTAATAGCATATCTTGATCAATTTTTGTCTCTTGTAATAATAAAATTTCTGTTGACTCCATTCTTAGAAGATCCTTCACATCTTCTGCCTTTTTGGGATTTCCCAAACCCCTACAGTTCCATGAGGTTAGCTGCATTATTTACCTGTTCTAGAGGGGGTTGCTCCACCCTTTTGAGATCTGTTCTGCTTGCCTTTAGACATCTCTATGGTAACTTGAGATCCCTACATCTTCAAACGTTCCGCTTCCTCTTCTCTAATCTCTTTATGAGATTTTCTACCACCTTTTTTGAAGACTGCTCAAAAGTATCTTCATCAGATGAGCCAGAGAAATTGACCATCTTTTTCTTAAGGATTTTAGCATATGAAGGAGAAGAAGAGGGATTAGCACGAGAATTGAGATTTTCTTGAAGAATTGGAACAACACAAGGATTAGGAACATGGATTTCAATATTCCCATTATTTTCTGCACTGTCATTTATTAGCACCTCTGAAGGCAACACCTCACTTTCTTCAAGGACAAGGGGAGTCTGGTCTTCCACTTGGCATAAGGCTATAAACGGATTAGATGATACTGAATTTCTAGCTCTTGCATTGTAGAATTCTTCTTCATATCGGAATTGGCTCTATTCCTTGGATGAGGTTCTTTTCCTTTCAATTTAATAGATTGCTTAGAAGAACCCGCTTTCTGAATACGAGTCCATTGCTCCGCCTTCTCAAGAACAGGGATTTCTTCTGCTTTCTTCTTATAGTTCCTGCCAAATGACCATAACCATGACAATGGCGACATTTGAAGGGAAGCTGCTCGTAATCCAGCTCCTGAATATGGGACCAATCTGCCACGGTTATATTGATCGCTTCAGGTAACCCAGTCTCTAAATCAACTTATACGCAAATTCTTGCACACGAGTATTGGTCTTTACTTTCGGCCTTGTCAATATATTTTCCTAATTTGTTCCCAATAGTTTCCAAGGATTCCGAATTCCAGCAGTGAAGGGGTGGGTGAGGAAGGCGAACCCAAACCGGAACAGCTAAAGGAACATCTTGAATGGGATCGAAATCAGGAGTCCATTTGTTCAAATATAGTCCCTGAGGTCCCATAAAATAGGGCCCATTTAGGAAAATGAGGTTTCTGTCTTCAACTGAGTAAAAAACAAAGACAAAAAACCCCCTGCCAACCAAGTGACTGCGGATTTCTTCAGTAATCAGAGGTTTCCAATTGCGCTGAACCCAGCCATCAATTGCCTTAGGAGAAGGCCAGAGCCCCGTGAATTGACCAATTAATCCACGTTCAGAAAGATTCAAGGTCGTCCGGCAAGGTCTCTCAGTTGGCAGTTCTACCGATGGGATGTCCACTTTCTTCACAAACTGCTACACTAGAGAGCTACCCTTTCGCTTACCACTGGAAGCTATCAATCTTTTGAAAGCTAACAATTCCAGAGGAAGGGGGGGGGGAGGATCGCCAGAATCCATGAGAACCCCAAACAAGATCTCAAAAACCCCAAGCTAGGCACCCAAATCTCACAGACTCCAAGAACCGTGCAGATTAGCAAGTTTCACAACTACTCCAAATCAAGATAAAAATTCTGCTGGATCAAGTAGACTCCAAGGTAGAGACAAAATTCAAAAAATCCCAGACAAAGGAAGACAAACAAACAAGAGAAGCAGAGCAAAGCTCTAACTCCTAATCAACAAGCCAACTGAGCAAGAACATTCACTTAGGTAGAATCTCCAAGAGGGAAGGCCAGAATGAAGCCTTCCAATGATCTCCACCAGAACCAAAGCAAAGCTCCCAAGACCAATGCTGAAAAGAAATAAATGATCCTCTGCCACAAACTAACAAGGCCGAGAAGGTCTAGGGTAAACAGGAGACCAGAGCTGAACCAACCAAGAAAAACCGAGCAGGTGATCCAGAGAAAGAACAATCCGGCAAGCAGATCCTGCAGAAAAACACTATCCTCCACCGAGCGACTTTAGGCAGACACTAGAAGTAGCGAGCAGCAGAGAAAGCCTCTTTGAGCAAGGTAAGTCGGGCCAAAGAAAACCAGGAATCTTCTTGGAGCCAAAAAATTTAAAAATCGATCACCAGCCTTGATGGAATCGCACAAGCAACTTTCACTTTAAGTTAATGTATGAAGCCCATTTGGAATAATTACAAAGCTAGATGGTAAAATGACAACATAATCTGAATCACCTCCATTCATCACTAAATACAAGGAAGCAATATCAACAGAAGCATAAATGACAAGAGACTTAGAAACATATGTACAACACTACTGCAAAATCAACTTGACGTCACCATTTAATCACTCATTACCTCAACATAAAACCAAAGTCATGAATCCTCTAAGTGGATGCATAAGTTGCTAACCACATGGGACCCTTTGCCATGTCATTTCCACATTAAAATAATTGAATTTTGACTTATTCAATTTTGTCCCTTAGTACCAATTTGTTGCACTTTTAACATTAAAAGGATGTTTTAATGTACTTTTAGAGAGATAATGCACTACGAGATGTTTAAGTTGTCTGAATCATAGGAAAAGTGGCCTCTGGGGTAAAATGGTCGTTTTGAGTGTGAAAACGAGCATCACCACACTAAAAACGGACCACGAACCAATCAATTATTACATTTTGAAGTTTTTTAATTAAACCATTAAAAATGGCTTAAAAAACAAAAAAATATTTTTCTCGGAATTAGATGAAACGCTAGCACATGTCCATACGATTCAATATAGATGCCTAGCACGCTCATATACATCGACACGTGAACTTTAATAACCTCCTAAGGCCTACCCACCAAGACAACCATTCCAGCTTTGGAGGAGTGGTCAAAAACTTGAAAATTATACATCGCTTATTCAACATTGCATAATTGACAAGGGGAGAAAACACCTTGGAATAATCATATTGATGTTTAAGTCTTAGGAAGCCAAGTCCTTTACAAAAAAGTTGTCATGCTAGTATATGTATTACAACTTCCTCGAAGGGGTATGAACAAGCGGTACAAAAAATAAAAAGGCCATGAAGGCCCGATGGACCTCTGAGCTCCGAGTTTGAACAAGTACTTTGTTCATCTTTGTAGACTCACTTGAAGGTCTGACTAGATGCAACCAAGTCAATAATATTTGGCTCCAACTGTGGGACGTGTGATTGATCTGAACCTCGTGGAAATTGGTCATACGAGAAACCTAGAATCTCTGGTTCCTACACAAAAACTGAATATGTCAATCACATGTATATAAATAACCAAATGAAACAATAAGTTGCAAATTATGATAGATTGATTATATACAACCAAAGCATCTAGTATACAAAAACTATTATACAGAATATAAGTTAAGCTAAGAAGTAAAATGCAAGGATAACTTTAGAAAGTTATGATACAGAGATGCCCCCATGGGCATCAGATGTTTTCACTGAAAAATAGTTTTAAAATCTGTTCGTTGATTGGCAGAGTTTGCTTTTCCTCGTCCATGTTACTGAGATGAAATGAGTTGTCACCGGCCGCATCATGAATGATGTAAGGTCCTGTCCATAAACTGTCAAACTTTTTGTGCTTGCCCGACTTTTCTCTTTGTTTGTCCCAAAGTAACACAACATCTCCTTTCTGAAAAACCCTCGGTTTTGATGACTTGTCAAAATTTCTTTTAACCTTAGTTGATTTTTGATACTCCGATTAACAACGCTTCTTCTAACCTCATCTAACTCTATCAGTTCATTTATTTCACTCTGTAAGTCATCCTGATCTGAACCTGAATCTTGCAGAGCCTGATACACTGGTAATTGAAGATGAATAGGCAAAGTCACATTCACGCCATAAACCAACTCGAAAGGAGATTTTCCCGTTGCACTTTTCTTAGTAATTCTATCTGCCCAAAGTGCAAACTTGATTTTACTATCCCATGCCTTCTTGTTGTCATCGATAATCTTTTTCACGGTGGTCATCAGGTTTTTATTACTTGACTCAGCAAGACCTTTTCCTTGGGGATAGTAGTTTGAGGAATGAGATAGGATAATGCCATATTTAAAGCAAAATGAAGACATTGCTATTGAACTGAAATGAAAGATTTGGCATTATTTGTGGTTATTTTGGCAGGAACCCCAAATCTGGTGATGATTTTGTCTTCAAGGAAGTCCATAACCACTTTCTCGATTGCTGCCTTAGTAGGTGTGGCCTCTACCCACTTGGTAAAATAATTTGTTGGTGTTAGAATCCAGGTATAACCATTACTTTAATTGTCTTTAAATTTACCAATGAAATCAAGGCCCCATTGCTGAAAAGTGGCTTGGACCACTACCGACTTTAGAGGTAATGCAACAAGTTTCTGTTTTTCTGTGAAAAGTTGACATTTCTGGCAATTCCTAACAGACTTGTGTACATTAGTAAATAATGTGGGCCAATAGTATTCTGCTCTAAGGATCTTGTGAGCTGTGGTTTTGGCTGCGAAGTGGCCACCACAAAATCCTGAATGAAACTCCTCTAAGAGTCTTCAAGACTCTTCTTCATCCACACACCTAAGTATGAGACCATCAGTATGTGAAGTAGTACTTGGTGACTTGCAATCTTAGTGACCTTCTCTTGTGGCCAACTAGATGATCTGGACATGTTAGGTTGAGGTGGTAGAATATAATGTCTGAATACCACTGTTGTTGTTGAACATGCTGAATTCCTGTTGAAATGGCTAACATCGATGAACTATTTTGGCAAACCATACGTAAGGTTTGTTCATTTCCCTCTGTCATCATCTTGGCAAGTCCCTATCCTTTGATTAATTTAGTGGGCTTAATTTCCAAGTCATATTCCTGGATCTTTGATACCCACTTTCCCCTTATGCCAAGGCAATCTTGTTGAGACAAGATATGTTAGACACTGAGAGGCGGGGTGAATCAGTGTGAAGCCAATTTTATAACTTTTCTTAACTTGTCACAATTAACTACCAATTCATCATTACATTATTCTACCAATCTCGTAATCAAAACATCTTTCACTTCATCATTCATGTATCATAAGCATTTGAATCATTAAGAACCATAATACAACATAACACAACACCATATAATTTTGTAATCTTTTTGTATTAGTTTTGGTCCGGCTACAACTGTTAGGTAAAATTAGCACCTATTGATACAAAGAGCACCTACTCTACATCCAGGACCTTGTCTGGTTTTCTTAGACCCTGCTAAGAAGGGTTTGAGGTAAAGCTCACTGTCACATCAACATCATCTGTTTCTTCAATCTGTTCTGCTACTAGTCAATACTGCTGATCATCTGCTCAACACTTTCATCAATACTGCTGCAACACACTTCTCAATTTTCGCTGTTCATCAACATCTGCTCTTCGATACTGCCAAGTCATCAAGTCACATTGTCATCATGTCTTTTGCTAACGGTATCACTGCCACACATACCATACTCATCATACCAATCTGCTCTGCTGCTGGTCAACTGCTCATGTTATATCAACATCATCGACAATTATATCAGGCTGTATGCATCAAGTATGCATCATCATCATCAAGGTCTGATCACCAACAAGGTCTTTAACATCATCATAGGACATGCTTCATCAAAGTGCACAAGGCATGTCGTCATCAATGTGTGTATATATCTGAACATTCAATCACAAAAGTCTGCTCATTCCCAGACTTCAAGGTTCTGCTCTTGCTGAGACTTCAAGCCCAGTGAATCTACTATCACCCAATCATACGAACTACCCATGCCAATATACTATTCATCCATATATGCCAAACATCAAAAGAATTCATGAACTTTCTTGTCTATACACAAGTCTCAGATATTTTAGCACAATAAATGGTCATTCTTCTAGTTGTCATACAAATGTTTTCCTTTGTACTCAAAACATTGAGTCATCCGATTGCTGTAACAACATTTCTTATACCTGTAAGCTTCTTGTAGTAACTTTAATGCAGACTTCCTATAGCTTCTCAAACTTCATCCATCACAGAATTCAGAGCACATTTCAAAATTGAAAAGCTAGATTGCATACCTTTCCAGTGGCTACCTCAGTGCTGATGCATACCATGAATTTTAGAACTTGTAAACTTCAACACTTTACTCGATTTACAAACTGTGGCTGTCAAAACATCAGACTGTGTAAGAAGCAGTCTTCTTCCTTAGCTCGGATCAAGCCTGTGTGTCAAGTCAAGCTGCCATCAATCTATGCCAGGAGTTTTGCCGTGAATGTTTTAACAAGGATCTCCAACATCATAAGTATGCACTCAAGTGTCATCATGAAAGCATTTTTTTTTGTAGTATTCAGACAACTTCATACGTCTTCATCTGAGATTGATCTTTGCATGTCAATCTTTATGTTAATCTCTGAACCTGTGGATCTGCTGCTCCAATGAACTGACCTGGAAGTGACGAGATAGCCATTGTATTAATTGTTGTCTCAACAAGACAATAAGAAAGCTTCAAATACTGTTGTTCTCCATAAGAAGAAATACAATCTCCTTCCAACTCTTTCACAGAGAATAATTGCAAATATAGGCTGCTACAGGAAATGATACCGCTGAATGGAGAAGTAGATAACTGCTGTGGATGGAAACACCCATCTTGAAGAAAGAGTTTTCAGCACTAAACAATATAAATTTGCAGCCATGTTCAATCAAACATATCAGATCTGAAGCAGACTGTAATTACTGAGTATTTATTCTCACTTTATCCTGTAACTTAAGGTACCAGCAAATAACACCGTACAGCCCTTTAGATGGCCATGACTTGGGCAGAAAATCACTGAAAAATCTTCAGCATTGAGAGATAAGGTTCTTGAGATGAGATATTTGCAATATTACTACCTACACTCGGAGAATGTGAACACTGTATACCAATGATGCTCCCTCTTACACTCAAACTTCAATGCAATGAGAGTGAGTCCTCTTTATGGTTGCGCTCTCCTCCCACATAGATTTTCCCAAAATTCGGGACTGAGAACCAAGTAGCAACCCTAGTCCGAAATTTGCACAATCCTGAAAATTACACAGTCCGAAATTTGCAGAGGTTAGCTGCTGCTCCTGTGGACAGTATACCCGAATTTCTGAGCTGAAAATGACCTCTACTACGACTGCCTCAATGACTTTTTACCTAAATTTCAGAGAGAAATCGAACTACAAAACTTCACTGCTGAACCAGAGTTCTTCAGAATTGCTGTAGGAAATGACAAAAACTAAATCTCTGCTGCTACTTCACTGGATACCCGAATTCAGAGATAAGGTCAGCTTACACCTCTTCTTACTGCGGCTGCCTCAGAGCAATCCGAAGATCAGAGAGAAAAAGAACTCCAAAAGACTGCTCCTGCGTTTTCCTCAGTGGACTGCTCCCTACTGCGGCTGCCACAGACCTCCGAATTTACCTCAGAGCCATACAAATTTCACACCACTAAAATGAGGTCGTTTGTCTCTTATTTATATTCATTTTCCATCTAATTTGTGAGCCGACCTCCTAAAAATAATTTATTTTTAAATTTGAATTTGAATTTTTAATTTGCTTTTTTGAATTGATTTTGGAGCCGACTTGTCATACTTTTAATCATCAATTATTTAGTAGGCCGACTAGCTTTCTTTTGGGCCACTTGATATTTAAAGGATGTCACCATCAAGCTTGTCAACACTATTAAATATGTAGGAGAGAGCTTCATTACCACAAGCTTGTGGGTTAGAAGACCATGTTCATGAGTTCCACCATGTGTCTTAAGTACCACGATCTCCAATAGGATTAGGTAGGGATTTCTTCAGATGCAAGAGATGCTAAGTCACATGACATGAGGACACGGAAATACGAGTGTCCGACACGGACACGGCGACCCCCGGAATCAGGACACGGAGGACACGTTTTATATATATATATATATATATTTTAATTAAAATATATATATATATTAAAAATATAGTCATATAGATTCATTTTTTTTTAAATCTGGAACATTTACACATATACAATCAGTAATCACATTTGTCATTAACATTACACATTTGTCATTCATAAATCAATGTCAAAGAGTCATAGATTCATAGATTCAACATTCAAGATTGAAGATTCATAAAATTTCTCAATGTCTCATTTAGTCATTAACCATTAAGTCATCAAAACCAAAATGTTTTACATAGATGTCGAAATGCCAATGGGCCATTGCAAATACAAAAAAGTGGCATCAGAGTATCACATGGAAAATGCCAAATACAAAAAAGTGGTAGATGGAGTCATGGACTAATAGTCCGACTCCTCCATGCCTGAATCAACTAACTGCAACTCATCACTGCTATCGGTGCCTTCTTCATCGCCCTCCTCCTCATCATCTGTGGCTATGCCCTTCCCACGATCTGCAGCTGCTGGTGTGGAGGACGACCCCTCTAGAGGATCACCATCATCAAAAGTGACTGGCTCTAGCACTGGATCATTAAGATCCATGTTGGCTAATGCCAACTCAACAGTGTTATCCAAGCCCATATCATCAGGAAAGACATCCCACATCTTTGTCCTTCCCTTCGTCCATTCCTCTCTCTGCTTGTAGATAAGACGAAGGTTGCTGTGCACATATACCATCGTCTCTGCCCTAGACTGCTCAAGCCTGCTCTTCTTCACACTGTACAAGTTCCCATACGTGCTCCAATTCCTCTCACAACTAGAGGAAGAAGTAACTTGAGAGAGGACCCTCAAGGCTAAGACCTGTAGAATAGGGCAAGTTGCCCCATGAGTTGCCCACCAAGCATTGGGTTTCTTAGTCCCCCTATCTCCGATCACATCATATCCTCCAAATCTCCCACAGGCAGTGGAAAACTCAACAAACCCCTCCTCCACCTCATCAAGTGAGGCTCTATCCGGATAAAGCCGTTTGAATGCTAACTTCCTCCCAAGTGAAATCTCTCCATCCATGTGAGGAGGAACTCTGTGTGAGGACTCGGACCCACCATTGAGCCACTCATGACTGTAGAACCTGGGATTCAATGAGTGGGCTAAGCAATGCAAAGGTGTGCAATTCTTATCCCACCTGGAAATAAGAATATCCTTTATGGTGGACCATAAGCTCTCTACTGAAGTCCCATCCTCCAAGCCCTCATAGTCATTTGCTAGAACAATGGTCTTCATGGTCTCAATCATAGAATCCCACCCCTCATAAACATCTCCTAGGATGGGCTTGTCTGTGTTTGCGAACCGCAATAAAGAAATGATTGGTTCCATGATATTAATGGCAAGATCTACCTTCTCCCACCAACCATCATCCAAGATTATGTCCTTTACCTTTTTGGAAGCAATTTGATCCGTCTTTCTCCAAAAAGACCAAT